>PVIH01000070.1:528718-559736 GCA_004025045.1 Sigmodon hispidus | reverse complement strand
ATCTGCTGATATTTGCTTTATGACCAATTATGTGGTCAATTTTGGAGAAAGTTCCATGAGGAGCTGAGAAATATGTATATTCCTTTGCCTTTGGGTGGAAGGTTCTGTAGATATCTATGAAATTCATTTGCATCATAACCTCATTTAGACTCCTTATTTCTCTGTTGAGGCTCTGTCTGGTTGATCTATCCAGGGTTGATAGTGGAGTATTGAAGTCTCCCACTATTAGGGTATAAGAATTGATGTAAGATTCGAGCTTTCCTTTGATGAATAAGTAGTGACCCTCTTGGACCCTTTTATTTGCTTTTAGATTAAAGTCTACTTTGTTAGATATTAGGATTGCAACCCCTACTTGTTTCTTAGGATCGTTTGACTGGAAAATCTTTTCCCAATCCTTTATTATAAGCCTGTGTCTGTCTTTGCAGTTGAGGTGTGTTTCTTGTAGGCAACAGAAGGATGGCTTCTGTTGTATCAATCTTGTTAGTGTGTGACGTTTTATAGGAGAGTTGAGACCATTGATATTAAGGGAAATTAGTGACTATTGATTCATATTTCCTGCCATTTTTGGTGGCAACCTGTTTGTATTTCCTTTCTCTAGGTTATTCTTCTGTGGACTTATTGATTGTTTGTGATTTCATGGGTGTATCTGGGGTCCTTAGGTTGTAGTTTTCCCTCTAATGCTCTCTGTAGTGCTGGATTGGTAGATAGATATTCTTTCAGTCTGACTTTGTCCTGAAATACCTTGTTTACTCCATCTATGGTGATTGATAATTTTGCAGGGTATAGTATTCTAGTTTGGCAGCCATGATGTTTTAGCGTCTGTATAACTTCTGACCAAGCCCTTCTAGCTTTCATCATTTCCATTGAATAGTTAGGCGTTATTCTGATGGGTCTGCCTTTATATGTGAGTTGGCCCTTTTCTTTTGCAGCTCTTAAAATTTTTTCTTTGTTCTGTATGTTTTGTGGCTTTATTATAATGTGGCGCTGACTTTTTTTGGGGATCATATCTATTTGGTTTTCTGTAAGCTTCTTGTATCTTTATAGGCATTTCCTTCTTCAGGTTAGGGAAGTTTTCTTCTATGATTTTATTGAAAACATTATCTGTGCCTTTGAGCTGGTATTCTTCTCCTTCTTCTATTCCTATTATGCTCAAATTAGGTCTTTTCATGGTGTCCCAGATTTCCTGGACATTTTGAGTTATGGCTTTTTTAGTTTTACTATTTTCTTTGACTGATATATCTATTTGAGCTACTGAGTCTTCCACTTCAGAGATTCTATCTTCCATCTCTTGAACTCTGTTTGTTATGCTTGTATCTGTGGTTTCAGCTTTTTTCTTCAGGTTTTCTATTTCCATCTTTGCCTCATTTTGTGCCTTTTTTATTGCTTCCATTTCAGCTTTTAGTTCCTGTCATGTTTCTTTCATAGATTTGTTCATCTGTTCCAAATTTTTGTTTGTATTTTCTTCTATTTCTTTAAGGCTTTTTTTTTCAAATCTTCTTTGAGAGCTTCAATGATCATCAAATAGAAATTTTTAGTGTTGCTTCCTTCTGTTTTTTTTTCATTGCTCAGTTCAGGTCTTGTATTTGTAAGATCGCCACTCTCTTCTGGAGTTACCATGTTGTCCTTTGTATTATTATGTAATTTTTTGCACTGACGTTTGCCCATGGCTTCAGTGGTTCATGATTAGATGGCTCCTGGTCAGTTGTGGCACTCGGGTTTGTGTGCCTCCTGTCACCTCTCTGGTCAGGGTCTGAGTCTGTCCTTCAGAGACCCCTGCAGTTGTTGGTTCGCTCAGTTCAAGGTGGTGGTAGTTAGCCGTGCAAATTCCCTCAGCAGGAGCTGTGGGTGTGGTGACCAGCAGAGTTTATCTGCTCCTGCTCCAGAGTGCCCTGGGACTCTGCAGACAGCACTTGGCCCCAGAGCAGAACTGAAAGCTATGGGAGCTCAACTCTCCCTCCTAAGCTTGGATATAGGCGCTGGGGCCTGGTGACCCCTCCTCACCTCTGGGTGTGGTCTGAATCTGCCCTTCAGAGACCCCGTAGTTGGTTTGCTCAGTTCGAGGTTGTGGTGGGTCGCTGTGCAAATTCCCTCAGCAGGAGCTGTGGGTGTGGTGATGGGCAGAGTTTACTTGCCCCTGCTCCAGAGTGTGCTGGGACTCTGCAGACAGCACTTGGTCCCGGGAGCAGACTGATTGTTAGTTATGTGACAGCATTTCAGTATGTAGTCCTGGGGTTTCTGGAACTTCCACTGCAGTAGACCAGGATGGCCTCAAATTCAGAGATTTATCTACTTCTGTCTCCCAAATGCTGGCTTAAAGGCATTTGCTGCCAATTGTAAAGTAAATTTTAGTTGTTATTAAAGGAAAACTCAGAGCCAGATATCAGAGAAAAGCTGGAATATCAGAGAGAGAAGAAACAGACCATAGACAAATCTCACCCAACCAACTTCTCAAGATAAAGGCTATCTTCCAGTTTCTTCAGCTTTGATCCACATCACTTCTCCAGAATCAATCTCTGTCTTCCTGTGCCTGCCTGAAATCCCTTCTTAGCCCAGTTGTTTCCCTTCCAGGTTAAACTGAATGATATTCTAGAGTTAAGATTTAAGGTGTGAGCTACTAATATTTGGCAGTTAGGCCTTGAACTTACAAAAACACAGGAAAATCTCTGTCTCTGGAGTTATGGGATTAAAGGTGGAGGTTACCACTCTTTGACCCTCTTGGAGAGTTGTGGATGGATCTGTTTTCTGATACTCTAGACTGGTTTTATTAAATATATCGCCACAACCAATATCCAACATTTGATGTTTTTTTCAATTTCTGTCTTGATTTTTTTTCAATTTCTGTCTTGGCCCATTTTTCATTCAGTAGAGACTTCTTTAGTTGCCATGAATTTATAAGTTTTCTGTTGTTTTTGCTGTTGTTGATGTCCACCTTTAATTCATGGTGGTCAGATAGGATGCAAAGTGTTATTTCAATTTTCTCATATCTGCTGAGACTTGCTTTGTGTTCAAGTATGTTGCCAGTTTTGAAGAAAGTTTCATGAGCTGTGTAGAAGAAGGTATATTCTTCTGTTTTGTGTGAAATGCTTTGCAAATATCTTTTAGGGCCATTTGCTTATAATTTCAGCCTGCTACAGCATTTCTTTGCTTAGGTTTTGCTTGATGACCTGCCCATTGGTGAAAGTGAAGTATTTTAGTCTCCTATTATCAGTTGTGTGAGGGACAGTTTGTGATTTAAGCTGTAATAGTTTCTTTTACAAACTTGGATGCCCTAGTGTGTAGGACATAAATATTAAGAATGTAAATGTTCTCTTTCTGGATTTTTCCTCTGATGAGTATGTAGTTACCTTCCCATCTTTCTTCTTACTAGCTTTTGTCTGAACTATTTTGTCAGAGATTAAAATGGCTATGCCAGCTTGCTTCTTAGGTACATTTGATTTGAATATCTTTTTCTAATCCTTGCCCTGAAGTGATGTCTGTCCTTTATGTTTGTTGGATGCAATACAACGATATATCCTGCTTTTACACCCATTCTGATAGTCTTTTTTTTTTTTTTTTTTTTTTTTTTTTTTTTTTTTTTTTTTTTTTTTTTTTTTTTTTTTTTTTTTTTTTTTTTTTTTTTTTTTTTACTGAGTAATGAGATCACTGGTGATGCGAAATACCAACAGTCAATGATTATTGATTCCTGTTATTTTGTAGTTGTTATTGTTGTGGTGGTGTGTATATCTGTGTATGAGTTTCCTTATTTTGACTTTGCTGGTCTGGGATTATTTACTCCCTGTGTTTTTATGAATGTAGATAACTCCTTTAGATTGGAGTTTACCTTTCAGCACTTTCTGTAGGCTTGACAGATATTGCTTAAATTTGAATTTATCATGAAATATCTTATTTTATCCATCTATGGCAATTGAAACTTTTACTCTATATAGTAGTCTGGGCTTGCATTTGTGATCTCTTAGAGTCTAAAGCACATCTGTTCAGTACCTTCTGGCTCCTAGAGTTTCCACTGAGAAGTTAGATGTGATTCTCCAAAGTCTGCCTTTATGTTAGTTAGCCTGCCTTGCTGGAAGTTTTTAATAGGCTTTCTTTGTTCTATTTAGTGTTCTGATTATTATATACTAAAGGGACTTTCTTTTCTGCTCCAGTCTTTTTGGTATTATGTATCTTTATTGCACTTTGCTAGGTATTTCCTTCTTTAGGGTAAGAAATTTTTCTTCTATGATTTTGTTGAAAATATTTTCTGTGCCTTTGACCTGTGTTTCTTCTCCTTTCTCTATTCCTATTATGCTTAGATTAAGTCTTTTCATAGAGTTGTTAATATCCTGGATGTTTTGTGCCAGAACATTTTTAGATTTACCCATGTTCTTCACTGATGTATTCACTTTTGTTATGTTTTCTTTCAATGCTTGAAATTCTTTCTTCCATCTCTTGTATTCTATTAATGAAGCTTGCCTTTGTGGTCCCTGTTCAAGTTCCTGCATTTTTCTTTACAAATTTTCCTCAGTTTGGGTTTTTTTTTTAAAAATTGATTGCATTTCCACTTTGAGGTCTTAAGTGGTTTTATGTTCTTTGACTGTTTGTGTTTTTATTTCCTTAAGGGATCCATTCACTTCATTATAAAAAACCTCTGTCATACTAATAAAGACTATTTATAACATATTTGACTTGTACTTCAGTTATGTTGGAATATTCAGGGACTTCTGTGCTAGGGTGGCTGCGCTCTAGTAGAGGCATATTGTCCTGGCTGTTGTTGATTGTGTTTTAATCACTGGCAATTAGTTTTGGACAATGGTAATTCCAGGTGGTGATATCTGGTATTGTTTTGTTTCTTGGTTTCTGTTGCTCTCTCTGGTTCTCAGGAGAGTGTGGTGGCTGTGTACTGCCTGGTAGGAAAATCTTCTGGGGTCCTATGATGTGTAGATATGGAGGGTACCAAGTAAATATGTTTCAGAGTGTTGGAATTTGCAATTTGGGGATGGAGATTGGCTAGGAGAGATGGCGAGGCTTCATAAGAAGGAGGAAAGAAGGGTATCTATCAGGACCCACTTCATTAGTCACCTTGGAATGGTAGCTGAGTGTGTGGAGAGGCCACAACAGAAGGTCTCCTACAGAAGTGGGAATGAGCCTGTGAGATTAAACTTGGAGGAGTGGAGGGAGGGGAGAAGGTCTGCAGTTAGCCATCTTGCTTCCATTGTCAGAGTGTCCTGTGGGTTCCCAGAGAGTGTCTGCTGGAGTTGGAGGCTAAAACAAATCAATGACTGGGAGGAAGAAAGTTAGGAGGGAGAGTTCTGTGTGGTCCACTGGAGATGGGTGCAAGAAGGGAAGGGAGGCTTCAGCAGGTGTTCTGCTGCAGAGCTGGGGATGAGTCTGAGGGATTGAACTGGAAGGATGAAGGGCAAGATGGAGATCTGCAATTAGCTTGCCTGCTTTGCTGGCAGGAGTTTCCTATTGGTTCCCAGGGACTGGGTTTTCTGTTTTAAACCACCATTCTTGCATCTGCACAAAGGCAAAAGGAAGGAAGCAGGCCATTACATGTCTTCATTCTTTCTCAAGTTTCTAAGAGTCACACTTGTCTTATGAATGACAGCTACAACACTATGCAGCTAGCTTACCCACTTTAGGAACTTGTAGACCATTCATACATCTAAAGGAAAGGGAAAAGGTACAATCAATACCAAACCACAGAAGTACATTTTTATGGATTAGCCACTCAGGTATTATCAACTGAGATGTTATGTATTTCATCATCATGACCAGTTGTAATGGGAAATATTGATCTCAAGTGCTATGTAAAGAAGAAAGTCTATTTTCTAACATCTTTTTGCCCTGCCTCATACTTTGACATTTCTCTTTATTTCTGGGGACTTCTCATTCTAGTTTCATATAAAACACTTCTCCAGGATTGTGTGTAGAAACCAGTGTGACATGACTATAATATCTTTGTTACAGGTGACCAGCCTCTATACTATACAAGTTTTTTACAAACAAGTAAAAGAGAGTCAGTCATTGCTAGCATGATACTAGATGTTGATAAAAAAAAAAAAAAAACATGTAGTTGATATTGCACAAAACAAGGAAATGATGCAAAGCAATTATTGTTTTCCAGGTCTGAGTGTATTTCCTAATGACTGCTTGGTTCAATAAATCTCAACAATAGAAAAATAATTCTCTTGCCCCATTGTATTGTCTCATCACCAAAGGTACTCATCAATATGTATCTGTAATCTGATATACCAATGTTCTTTGTTAATAATAATTAAAAATGTATGCTGTGTTCCCACTCTGGTATGTAGCTTGTAGGTAGAAGAATTAGAAATGAAATCTGACCTACTAAACTCAAAAGCCAGACAATATGAAGTGTTTGTAAACTGTTATAAAGGGGAACTCTGGCTCCCTGCTGGTAGGAATGCAAAATGTCACAACCACTTTGGAGACCAATCTGACAATTATCTAGCCACCTGGAAGACAAAGAAGCCATGCTTTTAATATAGAAAAAAATAGGCTAGGGATGAGAGCACTGTATGTTAACATTATAGAAATATATAAACATGAATACATTTGTGGTACAGAGAACTACAAAACAATTAACACAAATACATATGTGTGAATTCAGTGCTGTGTGTAGTCAGCACACACACGCACACAGAAAACACAGAATACACAATGAAAAGCAAGCCATTTTTTATAAAATTTAAATTAAGAACCTTAACACATTTGACTTTTGGCTATCCAGTCAGATACAAAGACATGGACTGGAGAGATGGCCTCTAAGTTGCTAGGAGAAGCTGCCATTAGAGGAGAGCTGAGGAAAGAAGGGGATTGGCAAGGGGTCAGAGACACATCATCATTCTCTTGTATTTTACCTGATCTTTATTTTCATTGAAGTTTTAAAGCAAATATGGCAAAATGTCAATAGTCTTTGTCTCTGAAAAGGACCTTTGGATATTTTCATTCTATTTAGTTTTCTAAATTAATTACTCTTCCAATTTCAAAAACATTTCCTACCACTTTTGGCCACTTCAGTGTTTAAATCTGTATTACTTGAATTTAAGGAACCATTTCTCCATGTTTAAACATACTGCATTTTATTCATTTACAGTGTTTATACTGGATGAGTAAACTAGGGGCTTTGGATGGCTTTCCACAGAATTCCAGCTTAATTGGGTCTCATGTCTATGCTGGGAGAGTGTAGGCAAGCACAGTCTTAAACATCTGTTTATACAAGGTACACAGACTAGGAAATGTTTCCTTTGGTTTGTGCTGTGTACCATGTGCCAATGAAGATATTAGCAACAACTTGCAGGACATTTCACCCTTATTGCAAGGCCTAGTCTCAGGACTGTGATGTTAATGCTTCTGAATTCTACTTCCATGTCCTTATAAAGTACAGAAATGATTCTAATTCATAGGATCTCATTAGTTTACAAACAGCACAAAAGTCACTTCATGCAGTGGATTTTTAACCCCTTCACTCCTGTCTCCTTCATGAGCTCATGGATGATGTAACAGTCAGCAAAGACTCCATCATGGAACTGGAGAAGAACAGAGGGAAGGAGGGAAGTGGGGATATGCAACCACAACTACTCTTTTATGTTAGAAAACTTCAATTCTCACAAAAGAATTCCCTTCAGTAGATTTTAATAGGGAGAAGAAAAATAATGGTAGCTAAAAATCTGTTTTTATATTTCTGTATGTTTGCCTACTTTGAACAGGTCATAGAAAAGCATACGTGTGGTCTTTCATGACTGAGTTCCTTTTCTTTTAATATATCTTCCCAATATGTCTACCCTGTAGCATGTATCAATATTCCCCTCTTTCATTTAACTAATATTTTAATGCCTGCACAGACCATATTTTGTCTATTTATTAATCTATTAATCTATTGATTGGCTTTGGGTTGCTTCTGCTTTTTCAGTGTCTATATAGAGTCTCACTGTGAGCATTTGTCTACACATTTTTATATGACAATATTTTAATTTTTCCTGGGTATGACAAAAAAAACTGCCAATTTATACGGAAACCTTATATTCAACATTTTAAAATTTTCTTAGTCTCTTCCGTTGGAAGTTCACAATAACATTAGAACTTGCAATAGAGTTCTGATTTTTCTGTGCCTTTACCAATACTTGTCATTGCTTGCAATTATAATTAAAGGTATTCTAAAGAGCATACACTGATAATATATACTTGAGAGTTTAACATCCCCAGTGATGTACTGTCTGGAATACTCTCCCATGTGATTTCTTTTTCTTTTTCCCCTTTTATTTAAAATAGATTATTTTCTCAAGCAAAATATCTAATTACAGCTTACCCTCTTCTATTGCACCCAGTTCCTCCCAATCTCCTCTCCAATTTTGATCCACCCTTTTTTGATTCTCACTAGAAAGAAACAGGTTTTCAAGAGATAACAACAAAACATAACAAGATAAGATACATTAAAATAAAACAAAAACAAGCACATCAAAGTTGGACTAGGCAAATCAATATAAAGAAAAGACCCCAAGAGAAGGAGCCAGAATCAAAGTCGGGAGTCCCACAAAACTGCTAAACTGAAAGCTAGAATATGTTTCATATGATCATGTGCTATAGGCATATTCCTGTAGAAATGTGTACTCAAAGTATTTATATGCTTTTAATTAGCAAGTTTGTCATTTGGTCATTTGTTTAAAAATTGCTTGAATATTCCAGACGCTATACAAGCTTTGAAGATATTGTCTCCAATTCTGTGGGTTGTGTTTCCACATATTTAAAATAGTGACCTTTAGAAGCATGAAACTTTTAATCTTTGTGAAATCTTATTTATCCATTTATTTTGATTATATTTTAGTCAGCTCCAAAAAAATACAAGTTCAGGAAGATTGTCTCTTTGAATTCCTTCTATGAGTTTTATAGAAGTAGTTTTTGCATTTAGGTTTCTTTAAACTGATTTTCATACTTGATGCAAAGTAAGTATCCAATATTTTCTTTTGTTTGAAGATATTCAGTTGTTCAAGTCCTACTCTTCAAAAAAAAAAAGATTGCTCATTCTTTGACCTGTTCTATTATTTCTTACACAAGCTCAAAAATTAGAAAATATAGCTTTTTTCTAAGATTGGTTTTGGCTGGATTTCTTGCAGTGATACATAGGACCATGCTCTCTTTATGTCAATATAGTCTAGGGCAGAGAATAAATATACTTTATTTTACCCTTTCATCATTCTATAAAACATGCATATATATTTCATGTCTTGGACCAAGACCTGACAAATAGCTACAATTGAACTAGTTGGTGATAGGCTCAGAAAGTTATTCTTTATACTAGCCAAGTTAGTTAGACCCATTTTAGAACCTTTATGTGAGCTTTCAAGAATGAAAACATCTAGTCCATCTAAAATTGCCTAAATATGACATAAAACCCCAATACTTCTTGAGAATATTCTAATCACCAAGAATGGAGAACTGCCTAAGGGGGAAAAAGAAACAACCAATGAAAAAGCAACATAGCTAATTGTTAGAGAACCCTGAAGAATGAGCCTTGAATAAATTGTCTTAATTTCTGGGCATAGTTGTTCCTGAAACATAAAAAATTTAAACAAATGGGAACCATTCCATCTACTAGAATCAATATGTGCTGTGCCTGTGTAGCCCCAGCATGTACATTCCAAGGGGTATTTTTTCTATATGTTATAGAGGAATAAATAAAAGCATTCACTGGAATAATTTATGATTCCAGTACACAGAGGCTTGGGGTTCATATCTGAAGTCAAACTTGGTTCTTGGAATGGAGGAGGGTTCTTCATAGCACTTTGCTCGTACCTTTTGTGGGAGAAGGAACATGCTAGTGATTAACTGGCTATTGCGTTTAATATTTTTGAACTGGGCATGCTTCTTTTTATTCTTCAATAAATACGGTCATGTTGTTGTGAGAAATAATGCAAATATCATGTATATTTTAGCTTCCTCTATATATAAAATGTATATAATATCTTGCATAATCATACAGCATAAAGATCAGAAGTGACATTCTTCAACCTTTTTTTAGCTCCAATTTTGCATAAACTTGTAAATTTGTATGTCAGTTCTACTCCTACTTCACCAAATATTTGGTTCTTATGACCTTTAGCACATCAATAAATAGAAAAAAACTACATGCCCAGAAGAATTGCATTTGTGGCCACATAAATCTAACACTAGTCTCCAAAATCTAGAAAGAAATGTCACCTAATCTATTCTTAATTTCTATTATTGTCTTACTTGAAGCACTTTTTGTTTTTAGTGCTCATATTCTTAAAACATTTTAAATGGTTGGATGTGAAATTTAGGTGGAACCTGGAGGGTTTAATAATTCATCCTCTCTTAATTTTAAGACATTCTTAAGTAATCAGTGTTATAAATGTACAATTTCTGAGCGTTACTTACCTTATTAATTAAAATTATCTCACAGGATGGTTTAAAGTTTAAATGAATAATGCATCTAAAATGTGCATTCATTTACTTAAAACAAAGAACCCAGTACCATATCAACTCATTTAGTTGATCTCATAGCTAAGCATAATTTCTGCGAAGTTTTTCTCCTTAGAGAGTTGGAATACTCACCTTCTAAATTATATTCATAAGTAGATCTGATTTTACTTTCAAAATTATTTCAAGGGCTGAAGTGGCTGCTCAGTTAGTAAGGTATTTGTCTTATAAAAAGCGAGACCTGAGATGTATCCTATTAACTCCAGAAAGCCAGGTATGTGGCAAGATATTTCCACTGATGCTATGGTGACATTAATGTTACAGGAGTCGTCAATTATTTTATGATTGAATTTAAAGATTGGTCCACAAAACTAAGCTTATTCCTGGTACTGTAAATCAGCCTAAGAATTCATGAATGCATAGTTCTAGGGGAAAACCTACTACTGTTTGTTAAATGAATGAAGTATTATACTATACCCTAAGCACTTATCTTTACACAGATAGGTTTAAGTCATTTCTAAACCCTCATTTTACCAGCTTGTTTTTATAGTAGATAGCTGTTAATACAGAGACCCACAACTATACAACATGCAGAGAAAAAGAGACTGAAGAATGCTCAGCTCCAAATGTGATAGCTATGCCATACTCCTTTCTGCCAAGCCTCAGGAATAACCACAGAAGTGGATATGAGACTATTGTAAGAACTAGAGCTAGTGGATGGCAGAAGAAGAGTATTGTTTGATGGGATATGAGAGGGCCATTGCACACATGTACTCATGGTGACTGAGTCCATTAGCCAGACCAAACACTAGCAAAGAGAGGTCATCAGGAACCCTAAGATTCTATTGAACTATTGGAAACTGATAGTTGCTGGCGGAGAGAAAGTCAGTTTTCATCAGGGATTCAACCCCTGAGACATTATCAATGGTCCAACAGTTCCCATGCACACACTAGCATTAAGACATTATCAATCAATGGTCCAACAGTTCCCATGCACACACTAGCATTAAGACATTATCAATCAATGGTCCAACAGTTCCCATGCACACACTAGCATTAAGGAAAATCAGTGTGTTGTGGTTTTTAAAAATATCACATGTAGTTGAAAGGGAATATTAATGGTTAGAAGAGTAACCTAAGGAAGAATTAGGGTAAGGAAGATTGGATTTAATCACTTATATTTTCAAAACATGAATATTAAATATATAAAACAATTTCTAAAGCCAGGAATGATATTGGTTACTTGTAACACCAGTGTTAAGGAAGCAGAAACAAATGACTACCTGGCCAGCTAGCCTAGCCAACAAATGGATACAGGGCTAATGAGAGGCCTTATCTCAGAAACAAGGTAAGTGGTATCTGAGAAAAGACAGCTAACATTTTGTTCTGTTATCTACATACCTGTTTATCGCGGTAAAAATCCACCGTGAAATATGTTTTAAATGGGGTTTATTTTGTGAAAATCACTTACAAAACAGAGAAGGTTTTAAGAGAAAATGAAGGGATAAGGTTGCAGCGCGCGGAGCGTTTCTAAGGAAAACTCCTCATCCCCATGCCGTACGTCCGAACTCCTGTGCCGCTGGCCCAAACTGCGCACCCGGTCCGGAACTCTCGCAAGAGAATGCCGGCTTCCTGTCCTGGTCCTCTCCCTCGGAGGTCTACCTCAGGAATCCTTTCCAGTTAACCACGCCCCGCTCGTCTCCAGTCCTCTGACGCGATCGTTCACATGTATAGTTCCTGATTTCCTGCTACACCTGTTCACACATGAACAAACATCTGAACATATGCGCATGCCTGCATTCACATGAACACGCAGAAAATTAATAATAAATAATTTTTAAAAGTAGTTCTAATAAATTGGACTCCTTTTCCACATAAACGTGTTTTTCCTCTTTGATGAAGGTTTGTGGTTCTTCTCCACTGCCTCTTCATTAGTCCAACAGTTCTCAACCCGTGCATAACAACCGCACAAGGGTTGTATATCAGATATTCTTCATATCAGATATCTACATTATTATGCACAACAGTAGAAAAATTATAGTTATAAAGTTGCAACAAAATAATTTTATGGGGGAGGGGTCACCATAGCATGAGGAACTGTATTAAAGGATCACAACATTAGAAAGATTGGGAAGCACTGCTGTGGTTGGTCTCCACTAAGCTTTTTGACAAAGGAACTGAGTCCTTCATGTTCTCAAGTATGTCTTTATCTCTTAAACAATGATACGTTCATAGTCCATGACAAAAAAAAGTGTTTTAATCATGACCTTTTCTCCATCCCTTTGTCATTTTGGGCATGCTCCTCCACCCGATCAATTTCTCTTTTATTAAATGACACAACCAAATAGGGCACCTTTTATTTTCCTTATATTAAACCAAAAATCTTACTTTTAAACCAATACAAGGACGCACTGTATAGCATTATTTTGAACATGAGAACAAGAAACAGACTCACATGAAAATTTCTAAAACCAAAGTTATTTAATAACACAAGGAATTCTATATTTCTGGATCATACTCTAAACATATATAATGAGTCTCAGCATCTATGACTGGCTGGTTATTCAGTTAAACCACTAGGCCTTTCCTTGAGAGTAATCAGCTTATTGTCATTTATTTCTCCCACATTGCTTAGCATCAAAGAAGTGATGTTTCTCATTTTCCCTATACTTTTGACAAAGACTGTGCAACAAAGCAAGCATAAACCCATTATATGCTCTACTTTCAGATGAATAAGACTTCTAGAAAATCTGGAAAATCAATTCCATTTGTCTCCATCTCTACTACTGATTGAGGCCCCTATATCTCACCTAGAAAGGTTGCCAGAATCCCTTTAGCTAGCCTATAGATGTCAGCTGTTCTCTACTGTTCCTCACTCTACTGCTAACTTGATCTTGCAGAAACAAATTTCATTGTGCCTTTTCTTTCTGTGTTCATTCTCTGCTCTTCTGCCATCTTCATTATTCCCTATTTATATTTATTTCACCCACCTCAATGCCTTCATAGATTTGCATTCTGTTTTACTCTAATTTTGAGCATGTACCCTTTGCCTGAAATAATTTTTGTCCAATTCTCCCTAACCCTTCTGTTTTAGATATGCCTAATTGCAGAATATTTTCACTTCCCAGATTCAGGGTGCCTCCAGAAGAACCTGAAGTCTGGGCCTGCTGTCTCTCACCTTCACACAGAATTCCTATCTTCATACTTTCCATGTCACCCTTCAAACACCAATGCCTTGCTGAAGGCTGCAGTGAGGTGAAGGTAAGAAGGAACTGTCTTCATTCTGTTACTTTCAGTCTCAGGATGTTGCACAGAATAGAATTTGTAAAGAAAGCTTCATATACCATATACAAAACTATGATAAATATTATTATGTTTATACATAAATGAAGAATATATGGGAGAAACAGTTTGTTGTAATCCTATAATATCCTTTATAGGATTCATTCTTTAATTATTTTTCATTAGTATAAATGGCAATTCAATTTTTACTTTATATGCTGATTTTCATAATCCCTTCTGTCATTCAAGCATTTTAAATACAGTGCAAATAGTCCTGCAAGCCTTGGAGGATGACTTGCATGGGGTAAGAGTTATACATTATCTACATGTTCCACTCCTTTTGTGAGGGAGACAGTTGAATATTTGAACTTTCTCTTCCAATATGGTGAAGAAGCATGGATCCTGAGTTTGTGGTTACAAGGAGAAATTGTGCCTTAAGACATGCATAACTTCCAAATGGAATTGAAATGCTAAATGCTTCATTTATTATTTTATAGTAAAATATTTTCCTAACAAGAAGCAGTTGTCATCCAACTCATTCAAGGTCTTTATTTATATTTTCCTTGAACAGAATGCTTTTGTTTTCTATTTTGATTACTTCTCTTTGATGGTGTGCCCAGTACCACAAGATGAAATGAGAAACTTTTTTTTAAAAAAAGTCTTATTTCATTCTACATTACAACAAAGTCCCATGTCCTCTTAACAAAATAAGTTGACATGCTTCATCACTTTAAGAAGGTGTCTCATTTTGTCCTGCTCCCCAAAAAAAAAAATGCCTACAGAGAAAGAACTGACATGAAAAATTCCAGAAACTTCTTTGGTCTGCCTTCTCTGGCAGCTTATGGGTAAATAAAAAATTTACACACACACACACAAACATACACACACACACACACACACACACACACACATATGCATGCATGCATGCATGCATGCATGCACACACTCAGGCATATATACAGGAATGTATACTGCAGCTGCATCAAATGGCATAGAACTGAAAAACTGAGTGTTCATTCAAAAGAGAATCACTGAATATATTGCAGCTCACCTGTACTATGGAATATATGCAGGCACTAAAAACAAGTCAAATCAACTGAAATTGGGGGCAGGCATCTCTGGGACAATCTAGAAATCTAGTGCAATGGAAACTTCCAGGAATTTATGTGGGTGATCTTAGCTAAGACTCCTAGAAATTGGCAATAGGGATATGGAGCCTGAACTGACCCTCTTCTGTAATCATACAAGACTTCCAGTGGAGGGATTGGGACACCAACCCAGTCACAAAACCTATGACCTAGAATTTGTTCTGCCTACAAGATGTCCATCATAAAAGGGGTGCAGAAATTATGGGAGTGTCCAACTAATGACTAGTCCAGTTTGAAACCCATACCATAAGAGGGAGCCCACTCCTGGAGCCACTGCCAGGAGGGCTAGGACCCAGAGGCTGGGTAGCCCAGATATCTAGGGTAGAACTAAACATGGCTGGCAAACAGTCAGTTAAATGATTCCTAATGATATTCTGCTATACTAACAGATTGGTACCCAGTCCTATTGTCATCAAAGAGACTTCATCCAGAAACTGATGGAAATAGATGCAGAAGATCCACAGGCAAACAATAGGCAGATCTCTGGGAATCCTGTGGAAGAAAGGGAAAAAGAACTGTAAGGACCAGAGGGGTTAAGAACAACATAGGAAACTCATAGACTCAATAACCTGGGCTTAGAGGAACTCACAGAGACTGAGCTGACAACCAGGAAGCTTTCAAGTGTCCGACTTAGTCATTCTGTATATAAATATTACAGTTGTGTAGCTCGGTCTTTTTATGGGACTCCTAACAGAGGGAGCAGGCGATGTCACTGACTCTGTCACCTGCTTTGGAGCCCTTCTCTCCTACTAGATTGCTTTGTCCAACCTTAATAGAAGAGGAAGTTCCTAGTCACACTGCAACTTGATATCCCATGGCTGGTTGATGTCCCTGTGAAGCCTGCCCTTTACTGAAGAGAAAAAGGACAGGGAGTGAATGGAATGTAAGAGAAGGAGACAAGGAGAGACTGGGAGGAGAGGAGGAAGGAAAACTTTAGTTCAGATATTAAAAACAAAATAAATAAACAAACAAATACAAAAGAGACATATCTATGAAGCATGATTTGTTGTTTAGTGAAAGAATAAGGCTGAAGAAAAGTGTGATACAATTTCTTCTGAGGAAAGTGGGCCAAGTTTTGGAATATCCAACATCTTTGTAGATGGATATATAGAGACATATGTATGTAGAGATAGATGATAGATAGATAGATAGATAGATAGATAGATAGATATGTAGCTAGACAGAGATAAATATGTAGGTAGATTAGATAGATAGGTAGATAGATAGATAGATAGATAGATAGATAGATAGATAGATAGGAAGGTGATAGTAAACAGAACATGGCTTAAAGTGAACTTCAGTTCCTGGAGAATAGATTCTCTAAAGTATCTAATTGTTACAGGATATTTCTTCCCAAAAACTGCATATTCCAGATCTAAGATAGCAATAGAATTTGGTTTTCTGTGCTAGGTTAATCCTATTTTCACCATTAAGAATGAGAACTACTTAAAATCCAAATTGTGCTCAAGGGATGATGCTTTATCTGTCTGATTATGCTTTGCTCTTAAAGATAACTTGAAATAATAGTAGGCACACTGTTTCTTATAAATTATAGAAAATTACTGTTGAGCTCAATTGACAACTTGATTAAATCTATAATTACCTGGGAGATGAGCCTCTGATCCTGTACATGAAGGATCCTCTTGATTAGGTTAAAACATAGAAAGACAACAACCACTGCATTGGTGGACAGGTATGCTAGACTATATAAAAAGGAGAAAGGGAGCCGTGCACAGGCCTCCTGTGAACCAAAGCTAAAACTTTTCTCTAGTAAGATGCTGTTACCAGAGTATTTTATCATTGCAACAGAACAGTAACTAAAGCAATGTAAAGCATAAGGTAGTTTAACTTTACTACAGAATATACACAAACTTTTGCTTAACCTGTCCACCTAGAGAAGAAATCACCGCTAAAATAACATGTCACTTTTGATTAAGTCTCATTTCAACTTTTAATAATTCAGTGCTTTTACAGAAGCTGCCACAATTATGAGCCAATATTAGAAAGTCCACCTTACACTGAGACAATCTGTGACTGATCATCTTGTAGCCTTATTCCAGACTGCTCTTATGAGCTTCACAAAACACAAAAAATTCTTCCAAAATGCAGTCTCTCCTCAAAAATTAATCCCATGGATAATTATTAAATATTTCATCATAGGATTAAAGGAGTGGGAGGGTAACTCAGAGCAGGTTTCTGTCCTTGAGAAGAACCTGGGAGTTTCTACCATGATTATACTAACTTCCTTTCCAGGTTTCATACCACCAATTCCTCTTTAGACCCTTCTCCCAACATGCTTAACATAGTTCTTAACCAAGATCAACATTTAAAACAGAAAACTGGATACATTTCTATGACTGTGATTGACTAACATGATAAGCAGTGGTGTTGGTCAACAACCTAGCTTTTCCTCTCTATTATCATAGAAATCTTGTTTCCTACTCATGTGGGTATTCAATAAGAATTTATGAAAGACATCTCTTTCTCATATGAACTCAGTGGTTTCAGTTTTTTAATTAAAATTCTGTATGCATGCGATCACAGCCTATGTGTGATAGAAACAAATGATTGGGGAATAAGTAACAAACCACATATGTCATAGAAGTTATGTTTGTTTTTTTTAAAAAAATTAAATCCATCTTATGAAATTCTAATGAACTGTTTATAAAAATTCAGTCATCTGTAATAATTAAGTGATATTTTCAACCTAAATGATTAAAGTTCTCAGGTAAAATGATTAAGGATACTTCTGACTTGATACATAATTCAGAATGAGGGTTGAATAATGTCTGTTGAATGTACATAGTCACAACAGGTTGTGATTAGGGCAAAACATCATTTGGGTTTTTGGATGTTGTGTTTGTTTTTATTTCTCAAATTTCATTTGAATCTGGGTCTTAGGAAGCACTACATTAATGTAATCACTCAACCCTTTGGCTTCTTTCATACATTAGATATACACACAATATTAATGAATCTTCAAAGGGGACATACAGTTGTGAATATATCACTTCTGGCCAACAATTAAATCAGTGCTCCTCATCCTTCCTGATACTGTGACTTTTTAAGACACTTCCTCACATTGTGGTGACCCCAACCATAAAATTATTTTGTTACTACTCCATAACTGTCATTTTTCTATTGCTGTACATTATAACATAAATATCTGTGTTTTTCTATGGTCTTAGGTGAGCCCTATGAAAGGATCATTGGATCCCCAAAGGGGTCACAACCCATGAGTTGAGAACAACTGAATTAAAGGTGGATAAGTACAAAAGATCTTTGTTATTGATGTTATTCTCTTTTGTTCATCTAACCAAAAGGCCCTTCTCTGTTCCCTATCCTTGTACATTACTGTTGACTGAGTCTTTGGTTTCATTTTGTTTGGTACAGGGATCTGGGCCCAAGATCAGCATGCTTGGTCATCAATCTACCATGAAGCTACACTTTAGACTTTTGTCAAAATTTTAGATTTTTCCAAGATGGAGATTTGCAATCTTTATGTTATAGCCTCCTGGGTAGATGGGATTAGAATCCTATATAGCCAAGTCTGACTCGTAATTATTATTGTTCAATTGAGCCTTTCTTATATTTCTCAAATAATATTTTGCTATAGAATCACATCTTTTCCATAATTAACTTTCTGTTTGTGGTTATATAAAACTTTTTCCATTGACATCACTCAGTAAGTTGGATGGGTGGTATATTTTTATCTTCGGTGACAGGAATTAATGCTAACCCTTAAATTACTAATTGAGTCATTACTGAATCCATACTTTGATGTTCTTCATGTCCATGTGGTACTTGTAAACAAGGCCTCTGATGAAGTACTCAGGAAAGAAGAAAATGGCTATTTACACTGGGAGTCTACTTTTTGAAGAACAGTGTTTAAGATAAAATGGAAGAATAGAAAATATGGTATAGAAGAAAGTCTAGGCCCCACCCTCTGTGGGTCAAGGATGCTGGTAGACAGCAAATTCACATCTGCTATACATTAACAACTTAAATGATCACTTTTGGAAATAATTTTTCATAGAGACAGTGTTTATAACTCCTTTAGTGTATGAAAAATGATATGTCATTTTTAAGAACTGTTTCAAGCATTCCCTTTAAAACTGTCAAATGGCTTTTGTTTCCCACATTCAAAACTTAATTATTGTGTACAAAGGTGTACTGTGGAGCTTTTTATTCTGCTTTTATTTTGCGCATACTCTTGTGTTCTCGCCAAGTAATATTTTAGGTTTGCTTGTGTTACCTCACCGCTCTCACTTAAGACCTAAAATCAAAGCAGCTCTACTATGGCAGCCCTGCCAGCCTTAACTCTGTTTCCTTCTTCTAGTCACTCACATTCTAAGCTGATGCTCTGTCTCGTCCAACAGGAACTCTCATGCAAATAGAGAAGAGACAGAAATAAACATAGACTAGCAGGCTGTCTGCGGGACAAAGAGCTGCCGGCAGAGTCAAGTGGAAAGTGCCTTGTCAGCCCTGGTGCCCGAGCGACTTGGGGTGCTTGGGTAAGGAGGAAGAGCAACATGCTTCAGATAATGTTGCCACTTTTCTGTTATCCTGGCAGAACCCTGTGTCATGTAAATGGCAGGAAGAGCTTCTTCATAGAAAGAGGCATGGGTTCAAAAAATGACTTTAGAAGTCATATGCACCATCGGTTTATTTTGCCAATGGAGGCAAAGGAACTTGTTCCAGGTCCTACATCTGGTCAGAGAGGGAAGGAGTATAACTCTGTCCTTACTCTTGCCTTAACACAATCCTCACATTTTGTGACCACATAAGGACATTCATCAGTTATAAGATGCATAATGTGAAACTATTATTGTTGGAGCCAGGGTGCCCACAGAAATCTATAAAAATGGGCCAAAAATACACAAGGCCACCTTTACAATATAGCCCAAATAACAAAACACCTACTTCAGCTACATGTGTGTCCTGGACATGTGTCCAAGGCTGACCACTTGAGACTGGACATTCACTCTATGAGCTTATTACTGAAAAAATCTACCTGATAATCAAAAGGATACTAGGCCAGATCCAGAGGCAGACAATAAATGTCCATTAAAGGGACTATACATAGTTCAAAATCACTTTGACTTTGTATCTGCAACAGTCCAGCTCTTTACCATCACAAAGTTTTAATTAGTGAGTCTAAAATCTTCACCAAAGCCTTTATTTTCTAAAAATTTTAGTTCATATGTGATAACCTACAAATACAAACAATTATTATGTATTCATTATAATTTAAAAGTTTTCTGAAGAAAAATCATGATATTGGGATGTTTGTTTTGAGACTATAAGGTCTCAGCAGATAAAAGTACTAGGAAGCAAACCAGCAATGAGAATGATCCCCAAGAACTATGTTAGAAGGAGAAAAATAACTAAGTTGTCTTCTGACCATCCAGCTACACATACTAAAAACCATGATGCTGCATACCCACAATGTATACAATTTTGTCAATTATACTGCAATGGAATTGAGCAGAGAAAAAGGAGTTCTCTCTGGCTCAACACTCAGCAAGGGACTCTCCCCCACACTCAACATAAATCCTGAGAGATTAACAGGATAAATGAAGAGCAGAGAGGATGCACAGTGAGTGCAAAAAAGGAGCAATGCCTATAATACTCTCTAACTAAGTAGGCATGCTCTTGACTTCTAAGGCTCCTGTGTTGTACTTTGAGAACCTATGGGCTTTATATTCAGGTGGGCTTGGTACTTTCCTCTAAGAGCCCCACCAGGGCTTCCCAGATGTGAACACTGCTGTTAAGAAAATATCTTCTTTTCCTAATACCACCTCAAAGGTGTGATGATTCTTTGTGATCTAACAAATAAAGCTTGCCTGGAGATCAGAGGGCAGAGCTAGCTACCAGTTAAGCATAGAGGTCAGGCAGTGGTGGCATACACCTTTAATCCCAGCACTTGGGAGGAGGAAACAGCAGGTGCTATCGCTGGGCAGAGAGAGGAATATAAGGCAGGTGGAGACAGGAGCATAGCCCATTTTGGTGAGTGGAGTCGCAGAGGTAAAAGGTGGCTGTGACTTGCTCCTTTACTTCTCTGAGCTTTCAGCATTTACCCTGATATCTGACTCCAGGTTTTTATTATTAAGACCAATTAGAAGTCACAGGACAACAATGTCCATGGTTTGTCTCTTCCATCACACCTAGTTCAAATCTACTTACTAATGCATTAGAAAGTTTGACAAGCATGATGAAGCATAGACAGTTGCTTTCTTCTTTCCCTTAGGAAGATTATAATAATTTACTCTTCTGACCCCAGACTTGATGCTCTGCTTTCTCCATCACTAACCCAATAAATTCCCTCTCAAGTTAAGCATTAAGCAGACCCATTAACTTGCTTTCATTTATTTAGTTACAATATTTCTGAACTTCTTTTAAGGCTTGGGAAATTTTATAAAGTTAAAATTCATATAAATACTGCAGTCTTTCCTTTAAATCTTGTTGAACATAATTTTTGTCCAAGTTTCAATTCCTCATGCATTTCTTATCATCATCATTATTTTTGGCTCAGCCACATACACTCTTTGCTTAGGTTATTCATCTTCATGTATAAATCATAAATCCAGTAGAACCAGTAGAAGCCAGAAAGAAGTTCATGATAAGCAGCAGAGGCACACACCCAGCAGAGGCAGCTAGATCTCTGAGTTCCAGGCCATCAAGAGAGAATGAGAGAGACAGAGAGAGACAGAGAGAGACAGACAGACAGACAGACAGACAGACAGAGACAGAGAGGGAGAAAGAGCACATGCTCTATAGGAGACCCTGTCTCTAAAAACAAACAAAATAGTTCAGGTTGAAGGAGAAGTGTTTCCTGACTATTTAAACACCTATACTAAATGTACTGATATACTGGATTTAGAGAACTGAAAAAAGATCAAGGAAACAGGAGTAGTTTCAGCAAATGAACATTTTCAGCCACATTTATTTTACCATTATGTCTTTGACAAAAAAAAAAAACACAGCCCTTTTTCATCTGAGCCAAATTATTTAGCTATTTTGCAAAGTGAAAAAAAAGTGAAACAGACTCGAAAAAAATAAAAAAAAAAAATTCAGGGTGGGAGAGATGGCTCAGTCAATTGAGCACTTCCTGCCAAATAAACAGGAAGACATGAGCAGATCTCTAGCACCTGTGTAAAAGACAAGCATGGTAACACATGTATTTAATTCCAGGGCTGGAAGGAGAGACACAGTGGTCTCTGGGGGATTACTAGCCAACCTGTCTAGTCAAATCAAAAAGCTCTAGGTTCCATGAAGCACCCCGTCTCAAAAAGTAAAGTAGAGGGAGGTTCAAAAAGACATCTGAAGGAAATGTACAGCCTCCACATGCATGAGTACATGGAATAGGGACACACACACACACACATTCATTCCTCCAGCTAGCCCAGATCTATGGTTAAAATCTGCCTCTAAGCCTAACACACAGAGGATTCACTGAGCAATTTGCCTGCTTTCTGATGGAATACTGTAGAAATTCTAAATTCAGCTTCCTTGATGTTTTAAACTATGACAAACCTCAAAGGAACCCAGTTAGCTATAAAAGCCCTGAACTTGAACTGAAAGAGGCAGGATTTTAAAAAGAAGTAATAAAATAAACTTTTTATCAAAGGTCAAAAGAACTAAAAGAATTGTTTACATAACTGGGTTGGGCTGGCTTTATTCTCCAGAGCATTGTTGTTTCCACTCATATGTGGCATATGGACTCACCTTCTAGGCCATGTTCTCATCCATGGGAGAGGGTGCATGTGGGTTGGAATGCTGTCTTTATTATATAAAGGAGAAACTAGCTTGTTCAAGGTGACTCAGTGCTGGGAATTCATAGCATAGACTTTAATATCAGTTCATGGTTTAATAAGATTTATCATGGAGTATGGGCATCTCAGTGATCTCTATGGGGGAATAAAATGCTTTTACTGAGAAAACAAGGCCATTGTTGGTAGTAAAGCTTTATGTTAGGATCCTTCAATACAGCAATAACTTATCACTACTTGGAGTCCAAAACCAGTAGACCAGAGCCTTTGGGGTGGTATCTTAGATATCAATTTCAGGCCTGGCAATGATGAGCAAGCATGAACAAAAGATAAAAAGAAAAGGTTACAGGGGTCTTGTGGGTTTGTCCACAGTCCAGCTTCATCCTCTGGGGTAGAGCAACAGTAACCTATGTGGCCAGTGAGGAGACACTCAAGTCATGTGTCCCATTTAGCCCCTATATCAGCTGTCTGATAATAAACAGACAGCTGCATAGATAATAAACATTTAACTACATTCAGAAGGAAGAAAACATGGGAAATAAAAGTCTGGCTCAGACCCTATACAAGATCATGGTCACAGCATGGGCACACTTCCTGTGTTCCAGGTACTACTTGAGTGTTTTTCTTTTATTAGAACCTATAAAATTTCATTTACTTAATCTTATTCTATTTGTAAATTTAACATAAAATCCTAAAAGCAGCTCATTTTCACAGAGAAGGTCTAGCATATAGGTCAGATTCACTATAAGCAGAGCCTCATATGGGTTTTCTTGTGTGAGCAATTTATTGCAGAAGAGGGAAATGAGGGGAACCTATGATCATGATTGACACCAGAGGCTGAACTTATGGAAAGAATAGGGCTCAGCATTTGTTGTTGTTGTTGTTGTTGTTGTTGTTGTTGTTGTTGTTGTTCTCTGTATCCATCCATCTTTGGCTGCAGGCAAATGGGGCAGTTGTGAGATGCTAGCTACTGATGCCCTTCATTACCAATACAGATGGGGGTGCATTTGCCTTGTGTTAAGTACCTGAGACAAGTCAGACTTGTCTGAAGTAACAGGGCTGGTACCTGGGCTTGACAGCTGTGTCTTCACTAACCTCATTTCATCAAGTCCTAGTATTTTTTTTTTTTTCAGAAACACATCACACAGATTTCATCCCTCCTAAATGTGATGTCAAGAGCAGATAATAAGGGCAATGGTTTTAACCAAGGCATCAAAATTGCCATCCTCCAGGATATACCATTAACCATAGGGAAATAATTGGCATTATATTCTTAAAATAGAGACCTAATCATACTATTTCTATCAGGGAAAATCATTAGTCTCTACCATATCTGATGCTGCAATAGCTTTACTTCATAGAAGGGTTTCCAAAGCCCAGTACGATCTGATCCTACCCACTGATTCAGGACACACCCACATATCCAAGGGTCAGGCACATTAGAATACTCATCAGTTTTTGAACATTGTATATCTTTTCTCACAATGTCCCATCTGAGTGAATATCATGTCCTTGATGCTCACCAGCAGACTGCCACAGAACAGCTCTCTGCAGAGTTCTTTTTCCATTATGTCTTCTCTCATTGTTCTCAGCTGGGATATACTAATCTTTGAATGAAGCCTGTGGGTACTAACCCCCTACACACACCATAATCTACCTTCCTCTGATTGCTGGGAATTTTCTCACAGGATGGCTGCATTACTGAAATCAATAGAAGAATGGGTGTTCTTTTAGTCACAAATAATAGAAACCCAAGCCATATCAGCTAATGTTAAAGTATGTTTTGTTAGATGCTAAGATGAGTGGCTCTTTTCAGACATGACTTTGAATGATTCAAGGACATCAGGCTTCCACTCTGCTTTGGTTCTGTCTGCCTGAGAGTAAATATGGCCATAGCAGGATTAGGTCAACTTTTCGGTGAAGGAAGCTAGCTTTCTTCCCAACACATGACTCTTAAAAAGCAATGATTCTAAGGAGAGAGAAGTCCAGTCCCCAGAGCTCTTGGTCATTCTTAGGAGACCCTGTCCATTGTGCATCCATCATTTATGACTTCCAATCATACCCTTGTATCTGGAATATAGGTATGCTGATTGATTTAGGCTGTGTGTCCAACTTCCATTTCATTAATGAACTGTCCTAAGCCTCATACCAATTAAAAAATATGAGATATACTAACAAGGCACAGAAAAAACCAATAGACAAACAAAATAGGTATCCACTCACTCCATCTATTAATATTATCACTTCTGAAAGAGAAGAGAATTCAAGAGATAATCAATAGCAAAGAAAGAGGATGAAAAAGAGAAGGCACCATTGGGAGGAGGGGAACAAGAGATGTGGAGGGCCCCACAGATAGGCTTCAGAGCTAGCAGCCTCCTAAGATCTGGGAAATTAGGTCTAAAGTTCAGTACTTTTGATAAGATCTTAGTCTGAAAAAGAGCAATAGAAAGTTCACTCATGTTTTAAGACAAATAATCTTGCCTCTCTGGGTTTCAGAATAAAATATCTAATAAAGCTTTCTGGATATGAGAAGAGAAGTCAAAATGTCACTGACTTTAACAAGTTGTTAAAGTCATCATATTTTAGGGACCTAATGAGAAGTGATAAATTTCAAAAGACTTGCTTTTGTATCTTTACCTTTTGTCTATCATAGAAAGGAAAAGTGGAAAGAAGGGAGGGAGGGAGGGAGGGAGAGGGAGAGAGAGAGAGAGAGGAAGAGAGAGAGAGAGAGAGAGAGAGAGGGAGGGAGAGAGAGAGAGGGAGAGAGAGAGAGAGAGAGAGGGGAAGGGAGGGAGGCAGGAAGTGAAGCCAATGTAATCAATTCTTCTAATATCGGAGTATTTACTGTTCTGTCTCTAGAGTTTAAGGGTTTTTTATTGGTTTGCTTTTCTATTTTTTTTTTTTGAAAGAATCCTGGTCCACCACCCAACCCCTGGGGCAGTTTATTCTCAGTACTACAAAATTTGTGTGTAAATAATAGTAATCACATGGCATTGTTACAGGCAGGAAGCAACTGAGGCTTCACTTATAATGGCAGCATACTAGTGACTGCCTACAGACAGTCCAGAAGCTCAGAGATGCCTTCTGAGGAACAGAGACACTTCCCATGCAATACAGCCTTGGCTAAGACTGAGGAAACTCTTCTACTACACTTGTGACTATGAAAGAGAAGATGTTTCCATCATATCTTATTTACTGTAATGGGGATTACATCTGCAATGTGAGCCTTACACCTCCAATACAGAAGCATAAATCTCAGTGCCACATGAGTTTACCTGTCTCCTTGATGCCATCAGATGATGCTGGAGACATACTGTCTGTTCAAGTCAAGCCAACAAATTCCATACTGCTATGGGAGCTGAGAAGTGGCTTTTAATCTTTATCAACATTCCCCCATGAAACAGCCAAGGAGTCAAGTTTTTAATCCCCTTTTCTAACCAGATTTCTGTCTTTAAATCATCTCCTTTGGAAACTCTGAAATAAAAGATTGATACCTAAAAACAAAAAGCAAAACCCAAAAAATTCTAGAAATTATTCAGTACCACCCTACCTACAACCATTTGTTGTTGTTTTGGGAAATAAGATTTTAAGGACACTTCAATGACATAGAACAGCTTGAGTTTCTCTCACGGTGACTGACAGGATGGACTGGCCCCTTCATCCTAGGAAGATACCTTTGCAATTAATAAGTAACCTCAGCCTCATTCTTTAGATTTTATATATAAACTCTTTGCAGTGTGTAGCATGAACTCCGATTGTAATGAAAGAGACTCAGAGCCAGACTTGGGGGAAAGGCTGAAATATCAGAGAGGGCAAACACCACAGTCAAATCTACCCAGCTATCTTCCAGCTTCCTCAGCCTTGCTCCTGGTCACTTCTAGTTGCTGCTATTTTCCTAAGCCGGCCTTAGCATTCCTTTCTCATACAGCTATGTTCCATCCAGGTTAGGATTATAGGCTGGAGTTAATCTATTTGGTAGTCAGCCTTGAACTCACAGAAACACAGAAAGTTCTTTGGCTCTGGAGTTATGGGATTAACAGTGTAGGTCACCACTCCCAGTTTTCCCAGTGCTGGGATTAAAGGTGTATGCCATTGAAGCCCAGTTGTTTGGCCTTGTACTCACAGATCAAGAACTTCCTGAGCTATGTTTGCCTAGTTTTTGACTGTGGGTTGATCTCTTGATATTTCAGGTTTTATTAAATATGTAACATATCACCCATCAGTGACTTTCAAACTTTACAGTACCTTAAACTTCCCCAGAGAATAGTTTCAAAAGAAAACTTAAGTCCAATAGATATAAAGCATACCTACAACCTATATTTTTCATAACAGTACAAGTATTTAGAAAGTAGAGAAATAGAGATCCCACTTGGAGAAATACAGACTATAGTTGAAGGTTTAGGTTTCAGCAATGGGACATGTATAAGTTCTAACTTGGTGGGAATTGTCTGAGTCCATTAAGCCAGATATTTATTTAACCATTAAGTAGTATGCCCTAGTTTTATTTTATAACATTTGGGCATTGTGTATTTCAATCCCCCATTTTTTGTTTAAAGAGAAAATCAAGGAGTTACAGTCATTAAATACAATGTAAAATCACATAAATGTGCTTATAACTGTTTAATGCAAGAGTACACATTGGTGCATGGTGGATACTGACAAGGGTTTTCAGATTGTTCAATAAAGAAAACTGATGCACTAAAGGACTGGACAGAAGTGGGAACTATTGAAGAATAGTGTTCATATCCAAACTGATATTAAAGGTGACTGTGCTGCCTTTTATAGTAGAAAAGTTCACATATTACCAAATAAAAACCAAAGAATGATAAAATCCTGAAGTCCACTGGGGGCATATTTGAAATTGATTGGGAGTAATGATTCACTGCTTGAAAATAACGATTAGTAAATAATAACAATTGTGGTTGTAATAAAGAACGACACTGATTTGCAGTTTTATGTATCAGGTTTATCAGCAAGTCACTGCCTACTTTTCTTAAGCTCCTAGAGATGATCATTTTTCAGCAAAGATTGTAACTATTTTAAGTGGGTCTTATGTTTAAACTTACCCTGATGTTTTTAATTACCACTTGTTTTGTGGAATATTACTGTTGCCCTGATGAAGATGTTTCTGAGTCCCAAGTAATTCATTGTGAATGTTTGTGTGTATTTAGCATTGTTTTGTCACTCTGACTGCATAACTTTCATGATTTCTTAATGGCTATAGAGACTCATGGAGAAGACAGGAGCAAGGGTCTACTTTGTAAATATTTTTATTTTGTGAATAAATGTTTTCATCTAGCCATTAAAAAATGAACCCTTAATATGTCTTCACCACTTTATACTTATTATTTTACTTCTCATTTTAAAAAACGATGTAATAGAAATTTCTCAGTTTTATAAAATATTTACGAAGCTTGATAAGGTTGTATGACCAATGCAGCCCAAAGGTAACAGAGACAAGGAATAGATATCTCCCAGCCAAGAAATCTTTCTGCTAAAACCACTACCTGTTGGGGCTAACTAGTTGCTAGCTTTATTTAGCCCAACAGGACCACTGAACTCTGCACCACAGCTTTCCTACCTCACACCTTTTACTTCTACCTGGATATTTTCTACCTTGAATTTTTAATATTGTGAAATTTGAAATTTCATTATTTTTGTCATGAATTTTGAATTTTGACTTCCTGTGGAAATGTATTGAAACAGATGGTAGCCCAGTTTATACATGGCTTTGAGCAATGTACAGAAGCCAATTGTACATCTAGAGATCCCAAAAACTGAGTCAACAGGAGCCTAATATTTTTTACTATTACTGCCATTTCTTTACTTATATATTAAAAAAACTAAACATATCAATTCATAATAACAATACTGTTAATTGTGATAATTAAGATGTATTAAGATAATTAAGATGTATTTATGTGCAAAGTGCTCTGCATATGATCTTTTAATTAATTTACCCTATGCTATGATGAGATGTTCACTCTATAATAATAAACTCAGAGGCTTTAAGGAGCATTGATGAATGACTCACAACCTGTAAGTAGCCTAAAGAGGGAACCAAAACAAAAAGTTCATGGAATTATAGGTAAAACTACTAACATAAGTGAATAAAATGGACAAAGAAGGGATCATGGCAGATGACAAGACACAAGCACAATTACTATAATCTAATATTTTGAGTCTGAATCAAGCCAAGATCATTTCTTTTACATGATTATGGTCTATATTCAGACTCCCATAGTTAAAATATGTTAGCATCTATTTATTTTAAATATGATTCTTTAAACATTTTGCAGATCCAATAGACACCTCTGGGGACAGTATAATCACACACAACCAAGAAGCCAGAGCCTGTGCTCTTAGACTTTAACACACAGGATGCCACTGTCCCTTCTGTGAACAGTGGTTTCCAAGCCAGTCATTCTTAGATCTATATCTACTACTTCCTCCTTGGTTCTCAAAGACAGGTCTCAGGACAGCAAGTGAGAAATAAATGCAGCCCAAGATAGCCACATGTTTGGCAAAAGGTTCAGGTCACAGTTGCAGTTATGTAGCATCATACCCAGAATTTTTTTCTTTCAAAGAGAACCTTTCAGATGCTTTCACCCAAAGACTGACAGATGTTTGCATCTGTGAAAGTCAAGGGCTATCTTTTCAGTAAAAGAAATATGAAGGAAAAAACACATCAAACAGACACCATCAGAATAAGAGAAAATATTTATATACTCTTCATCAGACAAGGATCAATATCAAGCACATAAGGAATCTAACATCTTAATAAAAATCAAGTTATACAGCCTTTTAATGTAGAATATACCTGAATATCCCTTTCTAAATGGAAGAAAAAAAAAAACTGGCCAAAAGACACATGAAAAATTTTCTACATCACTAGGTGATGCCAAACAACACAATGGGTTAGCACACTCTAGCTGACAACAAAAACAAAAAACAAAATAAAGTATTTCCAGTTCTTAAGGGAAAGAAGCAAGAGGATTGTGAGCTTGAAACAGTTTGGACTACAACCCCAAACATCTTGGTATATAAAGGGTCAAAGCTATAAAATAAGCAAATATTTTCACCTCTAAAATGTATCAAGTAGTGTCAAGAATGAAAGGAAGTAGGAAACTTTATACAGTATTGATGAGAGTATAAGCCAGTAGAGCCAGCATAGGGAACAGTATGGAGGACCATCCAAAAGAAGTTCAAAAAATAGAAGTGCCATTGGATACAACAATCTTGCTACCAGATACATAGGAATTAAAAAAGTAAAATAGCCAAGTCAGAGAGACATTATTAGGGATGGGTAACCAAACCAGGTATAGATAAAAAATGAATGGATCAAGTAATTATTATTCAGTCAAAAGTTAAAAGTCAAAAATCAAAAAAAAAAAAAAATCCGAATCCTCTCATTTGTGTTAAGGCATATGAACTTGAAGAGACTCACTGCAACAAAGCAAATACACAGTATCATTTATTTGTGGAATCTAAAATGTTCACATTGAAATAGAATATAAAATAATTGTCATGAACACGACTCCATGGTGTCCTAGACAGAGTAAGGATCAGATAACTTCAGACAGGGAAGATCCCATGGCAGGACAAGAGTAAGAAATAGTGCAGACTGCATGTCTAAAGCAGAAAGGAGACACACAACCCCTGTAGCCACAAATGACTAAGATTCCACTAAGAACAGACTAAGAGTGAAGTAAGGAAGCAATGGACAGGTGCCAGTGCAAGAATACATACAACAATATAAAGAACAACAAGGCAACCCCAGAAGAAGCTGATGGCTCTACAACACCAAGACCTGAACAGAGCAATGAAGAAGAAACAGAAGGAAACAACAATGCACACACCTTTATGAAGATTATAGAAGTTTCAAAAGAGGATATAAAAAGGTTCCTTAAAGAAATAGAAGAAAAAACAAATAAAAAATTGGAAGTGGTGAGCAAATCCTTGAAAGAAAACCAGGAAAGAGAAATCAGATAAATGAAAGAATCATTCAAAAAACTAAAAATTGAAATAGAAACAATAAAGAAGGCATGATACAAGGCAAAGGATGAAATACAGAATCTGAAGAAATGATCTGGAACTACAAATACAAGCATAACCAACACAATCAAAGAGATGGAAGAGAGAATTTCTGGAGTGGAAGACTCAATAGCTGAAATAGATACATCACTCAAAAAAAAAAAAAAAAAAAAAAAAAAAAAAAAAAAAAAAAAAAAAAAAAAAAAAAAAAAAAAAAAAAAAAAAAAAAAAAAAAAAAAAAAAAAAAAAAAAAAAAAAAAAAAAAAAAAAAAAAAAAAAAAAAAAAAAAAAAAAAAAAAAAAAAAAAAAAAAAAAAAAAAAAAAAAAAAAAAAAAAAAAAAAAAA
>PVIH01000070.1:462489-528618 GCA_004025045.1 Sigmodon hispidus | reverse complement strand
TCACCAAAACAAAAAAAGTCATAACACAAAACATTCAGGAAATTTGAGACATCATAAAAAGACCTAACCTGAGAATAATAGGAATAGAAGAAGGAGAAGTATACCAGCTCAAAGGCATAGATAATGTATTCAGTAAAATCATAGAAGAAAACTTCCCCAACTTAAAGAAGGAAATGCTTATAAAGATACAAGACATTTACAGAACACCAAATAGATTAGACACCCCCAAAAGACTGCTCCCCACATAATAATTAAGCCACAGAATAAAGAAAAAGTATTAAGAGGTGCAAAGGAAAAGGACCAACTTACCTATTAAGGCAGACCGATCAGAATAACACCAGACTATTCAAAGGAAACAATGAAAACAAGAAGGTCCTGGTCAGAAGTTATACAGACAATAAAAGAGAATGACTGCCAACCAAGACTACTATGCTCAGCAAAACTACCAATCACCATAGGTGGAGTAAGAAAGATACTTCATGACAAAAGCAGGTTGTAACAATACCTATCCATAAATTTAGCACTACAGAAAGCACTAGAGAGATAACTCGAACCTAAGGATCCCAGATACACCCATGAAATCACAAACAATCAATAATCCCACAGAAGAAAAGCCCAAATAAAGGAAATACACACAAACTATCACCAAAAACAATAGGAAATAACAATCAGTGGTCATTAATATCCCTTAATATCAATGACTCAATTCACCTATAAAAAACACACCCTAACACAATGGATAAAAAATTAAAAGCCAACCTTCTGCTGCATACAAGAAACACATCTCAACTCCAAAGGCAAACACAGGCTCAGAGTAAAGAGATGGGAATAGACTTTTCAACCAAATGGCCCCAAGAAACAAGCTAGTGTTGTTACACTAATATCCAACAACGTAGACTTCAATCAAAAATCAATCAAAAGAGACCATGATGGACATTATTTATTTGTCTCAGAAAAAATTAAACAAGATGAGATTTTAATTCTGAATATTTATATCCCTAAATTAAGGGCACCTTAATATGTAAAAGAAACACTACTAAAGCTTAAACCCCACTCTAATAGTGGGAGACTTCAATACCCCACTTTCACCCTTGGATAGGTCAACCATACAAAGACTCAACAAAGAAATAAGGGGTCTAACAGATGTTATGATGCAAATAGACTTAATAAATATTTACAGAATCTTTCATCCAAACACAAGTGAATATACATATTTCACAGCACCCCATGGAACTTTCTCTAAAATTAACCACATACTTGGTCGTAAGGCAAATATCAATAGATACAAAAAATGGGAATAAACTCTTTTGTATCATATCAGACCACCATTGCCTAGAGTTAGAATTGAATAACAACAAAAATCACAGAAAGCCTACCAACTCATGGAAACATCTCTACATTGAACCACCTCTGGGTCAAAGAAGAAGTTAAAAAAGAAATCAAAAACTTTCATTTAATGAAAATGAATCCACAACATACCCAAACTTATGGGACACAATGAAATAGTGTTAAGAGAAAAATTGATAGCACTAGATGCCTATATGAAAAACCAAGAGAAATCTCACACAAGAGACCTAACAACTCAGCTGAAGACTTTAGAACAATTAGAAGCAAACTCACCTAGAAGGAGTACATAGCAAGAAATAATCAAACTTAGGGCTGAAATCAGTACAATAGAAACAAAGAGAACAATAAAAAGAATCAATAAATCAAAAATTTGGCTTTTTGAGAAAGTCAACAAGATAGTCAAATCTTTATCCAAACTAACCAAAAGACACAGAAAGAGTATTCAAATTTAAAGGAATCAAAAATGAAAAGGGAGACATAAAGACAGATAACCAGGAAATCCAGAGAATTATCAGGTCATACTTTGAAAATCTATACTCTGGAGCTGGAGAGATGGCTCAGTGGTTAAGAGCACCAACTGCTCTTCTTGAGGACCAGGGTTCAATTCCTAGCACCCACAAGGCAGCTCACAACTGTCCATAGTTCCAGTTCCAGGAAAACACCAAGGCAAATAAATAAATAAGTAAAAAAAAAAAAGAAAAAGAAAATCTATACTCTACTAAAATGGAAAACCTGAAAGAAATGGACAGCTTTCTGGACTAGTACAAATTACCAAAATTAAATCAAGAATAGATTAAAGACCCAAACAGACCTATAACACCAAAGGAAATTGAAGCTGTTATTAAACATCTCCCAAGTAAAAAATGCACAGGTCCAGATGGTTTTACTGCAGAATTCTACAAGACATTCAAAGAAGTGCTAATTATACTATAGAGCTACAATAATAAAATCATCCTGGTACTGGCTTAAAACCAGACTTGTGAAGCAATGGAATCAAATTGAAGACCCTGACATCAACCCACACACCTACGAACACCTGAATTTTTGACAAAGAGGTCAAAAATATTCAATGGAAAAAAGATAGTATCTTCAACAAATTCTTTTGGCATGACTGGATGGCAGTATGTAGAAAAATGCAAATATATCCAAGCCTATCATCCTGCACAAAACTTAAATCCAAGTGGATCAAAGACTTCAACATAAAACTAGTTACACTGAATTTGATAAAGACAGTGGGAAATACCCTCCAATGCATTGGCACAAATGACCACTTCCTAAATATAGCACCAGTAGCACAGACACTAAAGAACAACAATCAATAAGTGGGACCCCCTGAAACTGAGAAGTTTCTGTAAGGCCAAGGACGCAGTCAATAAAACAAAATGACAGCCTACAGAATGGGAAAAGATTTTCATCAACCCCATAAGTGACAGAGGACTGATCTCTAAAATATATAGAGAACTCAAGTAATTAGAGCCCAAAACCCTGAATAACCCAATCAAAAATGAGGTTCAGAACTAAAAAGGGAATTCTCAGAAGAGTTACAAATGGCTGAAAGGCATTTGAAAAAGTGCTCTTCAACATCTTTAGCCATCAGAGAAATACAAATCAAAACAACTTTGAGATACCACCTTACACCTGTCAGATTGGGTAAGATAAGACACACAGATGACAGCCTATGCTGGAGAGGATGTGGAGCAAGGGAAACACTCCTCCATTTTGGTGGGAGTGTAAGCTTGTACAGCCACTCAGGAATGTAGTATGGCAGTTTCTCAGAAAACTGAGAAACAATTTCCCCAAGGATCCAGCAATACCACTTTTGGGTGTATACCCTAAAGAGGCACATTCACACTCCAAAGACATTAGCTCAACTATGTTCATAACAGCATTAGTCATAATAGCAAGAATCTGGAAACAATCTATATGCCCCTCAACTGAAGAATGGATTAGCAACTGTGGTACATCTGCACAATGGAGTTCTACTCAGCAGTAAGAAAAAATGATATACTAAAATTCACAGGCAAATGGATGAATTTGGAGAATATGCTCCTGAGTGAGGTCTCACAAACCCAGAAGGATAAGCAGGGGATGTACTTAATCACTCATTAGTAGACTATAAGCAAAACCCTTCTTATTTCATTGAAAGATGATGGGTGAATAAAATGATTTAAAACACACACACACAAAACAACAACAACAAACCCTTCTTGTTTGACTGTAGAAATGTTGCTTAGCAGAAATTTGTGGTGGCCATAGTATATCTATAGGCATTAGCTGTGATCTACTATGCTGTCTTCACCTTTAGCTGAGCCTAACCTGGGCCTTGAGAAGCTTTAGATTTTATCTTTTATGTTTCATGTATTTTAGAGAAAAGAGAAAATTTATTAGTGTATGGTTTTTTTTTTAGCTAATTTGAATGTTCTGTTTTTTTATATAAAGTCTGATATTGATTTTCAAAAAACAATAAAAAATAATAATAATTGTACAAGGAAGGAGGTGGGAGGAAGAGGAGGGAGGGTCCAGCTAGAGTCAAGAAAATGTTCCTATATCTACATCACAGGAAGGAGACCTTAGTTCACAGCACTATATTTTACATTTCAACATAGCTTCACAGAGAGATGGACATGGTGATATATATTTGTCACCACAGCATTCAACAAGCAAGAGTCAGAAAATGACTTGGATTTAAGTCAACCTAGACTACACAGTGAGTTCCAGGTCAATGACACCTGTTCAAAACAAAAAAATAGAACTAGCCAGCAGAGTTATTTTTTAATGCTCTGGTTGTAAAGAAATGATACACATTTAAGGTAATAAGTATGAAAATTATTTTGACTAGATCATTACACAAGTATTATTACACCTTAGCAGAATGTTATGGCATACATCTATAGTTCTAGCACTGGAGGTAGAAGAATCAAAAATTAAAGGTCACCCTGGAATATATGGAAAGGTTTTAAAAATCACATTGTAGCTAAGAAATACATATAGCTATTCATTTAAAAAGAGAAGGCAATATGTGATATGCTTTGGTGGTCACTTGCCTTTTAGTTGGGAAAGACTGAACAGGCTTTCAAAGATGTAATAGCTAAGTTTGGGGAGATGTGACTGGTGTCCTTGCATCTATCATTATTTTCAGAAAACCACTGTCCCCTGTCATCTTTACATGCCTTGCTATTGTAGAAGAGTTGCCGCATAGAAATTGGCTCCCAGTAGTTTCCATATTAAAATCCAACGTACTTTTTTTTTTTTCAATTTCTTGTAGATTTCTTCTCCCTGGGACCACTGGGTTCTGAACAACTTCAACCATCTTTGAAGCAGATGAGGACAATCCACAAGCTGATCAGAACCAGTCAGCAGCTCTTCATGCATTTATTCTCCTTCCCACTCACGTTTATTAATATCTGGGCAGAAATGTGTCAGGGCAAAATCTTGATGTGCACAGGAGGAAGGCTAACGCAAGCAGGCATCTCTGTTTAATATGGCACCAACCAAGTGGGCTGTGCTGAGAAAAAGAAAAAAATAGATCTGAGGTCTACTTTGCACAAAACAACTAACTGCCTGCAGAAATCAGTAAATAAATTACAAAACTATGGGAAGCCTAAGAGCTTGTGAGGACCTAACCTAGTCACAACATTAGGATGAGGAAATCGGACCGGCCTAGACTGGATGCTGAGCAAAGTCACATATCTCTGGAAAGTTAAGACTTCTTGAGGAATGAGATTTTATTTTATTTTTGGTAACAGAATTTTAGTAAATGAAAGCTTCCACAGAATTGGGGGAAACTAGTTCTCTCAGCTATCATTTTATAACTACAAAAGAGAGCATCATCAGCCCATGAGTCTCTACAGCATTGCTCCTCCTCAATTCTATTAAGTAGATGAGGATTTATGGCCCCTCTTTTCCCTTATCCCATGTGAGCATTCTTCCATTGGGGATGCTGAATCAGGAGACAGGGAAAACAGAAGCCACAAAGAAAGCCTCACATTCTAGAACCTTGAGAGGAGGCAATTTCTTAACTGTGAGTTCTTTCAGTTGGAAGGCAGCATGGGAATGAAGGGAATGGACCCCAAGAAGGAGATGGTACTGGATAAGATGGTGTGAAGCTTCAAAAACTCCCCAGTCCAAAGCCAAAAGCAAATAACTTTAATAACTTTGTCACATGTGTTGCTGAAAAATGCCACAAGTCATTAGAGTTCCTTTTAGGATGATGTTTACGTTTCAAGTTTCTCATGGACTGGAGCAGAAAGACCATTGCTTTAAGACTTAACAGTTATACTTCATGATTTTGTCTGTTTTTTTCTCTCTCTCTCATTTCTAATGAGGTTAAAGAGACATAGATATTTAAAAGCACAAAGATAAGGGACTACATTTTTTTAGCTAGGAATAAGAAACCCCTTCAATAAATGGAAAATTGAAAAATTCTTTCTAGATTGCAGAATACTCTGCCTCTGGCACCCTCATCTAGATGTTCCATCAATGGGTTTGGCATGATCTTGTTAGCGAAATAAACAGCTATGTGGCCAAGTGAGACATCTGTATGTAGACTCTCTTTAAACATATTATTTATTGTGAATCAGTAATGGCTCACAAGTCACCATATGTCAAACACATGCCTTAGAGTTGATGATAGAGTATTTGATAGAAACAAGCAATGTTCACAAACAGAGACACATATATTTTTCTACAGAAACAGATCCCATTAAATAGTCAAAGGAATGAGAGTGGGAGGTTGTGACCTTGATGCTTAAGTTGATTGCAAAATTCAGATCACAGCCCAGCAACCTCCTTTTAGAATTCCAGGAAATAAAGATTTCCTTCTTTATCCAAAAACTGACAAACTCAAAATGAATCAAGAACACCTCTCCTTGGCTTAACGGAAGCTGGCACAGTCACAGCCAGAGAGCTGCAGGGTCAAGGAACAGGCTGCAGGCTCTGTCAGGCCATGTTGGGTTCTAGCCAAGTCTCCATGCCTCAGGGAAATTGTCCATATAGGTTTAAGTAAATTGTTATCCTAATGTGGGACTCCACTGGGGGAGTTCTGGAGAACTAAACAAACTAATTTACATGATCTACTTAACTATGGCCCCCAGACAGTGAAATCAGTTAATATTGTTATTATTAATTGAAAAATAAGTTCTTACATAATGTATTCTGATGAATTTTCCCCTCCTCAAATTTCTCCCAGATTCTTTCCACATCCCTTCCTCCCCATTTCTCCATCCTTTTTTCTCTTCAAAAAATAAATCAAGAAGCAAACAAACAACAACAAAACAAAATTAGAAACACACACACACATACACACCTTTCTCTAATGAAAGAGATTATGAGAGACTATGATGTAAATTGAGTGAACAAAGAGTGTCTAGGCAAAGAAGGCATTTGCATTGCAGAGGCCCAGCCAATAAAGAGGCTCATAGTATCTTCAGTTTGAAACCTTCCTTCAAACCTGATTCACTTTGGTTGAGGTCATTCTAATTCCTAGATTTTTCCCCAAGCTTTTTGATATAATGGCAGATGAAGATTTGATCTGTCAGTGAGAGTTTATTCTGTGTAATCTAAAAGGCTGTCTAATACTAACATTCTTATTAAAGAGTTGCATCTTCTTTTATCTCAACTATATCCCTTTCCTATTAAAAAAAATTGTTTTCACTCTCTACCATTCCACTTACCACAAGGAAAGCCCCAAAAAGCAATGGCTCAGCCATACCTAGATTCAGATACTGGTTAGATAGTTATGGAGCTGGCTCATCATTTCCTCATCAGAGAAATAGCATCAACCTCACTGAGGCTGAGGATTTGAAACAAACATTGTGTATTTGCTGTATCATGACCATGACCATTGACAGCTATCCTTAGCTTAGCCTATAGTTTATTCTTGTTTCTTAAAGCCTTCTTTCCACAGAAGCAACATTTAAGAGAGAGTGCATGCCTGAAATGACACACTTTGAATCCAGGCTGTGGGGTTCCACTCCTTTGTCTACAACTAATTATTCTTTTGCCTAGGCACAACTTTTAAAACTTGAATTTAAAGATTTGCTTCAGTTTTCTGTGTTGAAAATGAAGCTAGCTCTCTGTCTCTTCCCCAAATCTACAATCTCATTTCATCATGTTCTCTTCCTACCTTTCCTTACTCACCTCCTCATGCTTCAAATTTACTCAGGAAATTTTATCTATTTCCCCTTCCCAGGCAAATCAATTGATGTCTCCCTCAGGGTCCTCCTTGTTACCTAGCTTCTCTGGGGCTATAGATTGTAGCCTGGTTGTCTTCTGTTTTAAGTTTGATATCTTACTTATAAGTGAGTACATCCTGTGCTTGTCTTTTTTAGTCTGGATTACTTCAGTCAGAAAACTTTTTCTAGTTCTATTTGCCTGAAATTTTCAAGATGTCATATTTTTTTACTGCTGCATAATACTATTGTATAAATGTAACACATTATTTTTTTAAAAAAAAATACATTCTTTGGCTGAGGGGCATGGAAATAAATGGCACAGGGAACCATTTTGGAATTAGGGAGAAAACTTTTACTAGGGAAATTACCAGGAATCCATAGTAAACAACACATATGTCCCCAGCTAAGACTCCAAGCAATACTGGTGAGGGTGCCTAAAATGGCCTTCCCCTGTAATCAAATTAATGATCACCCTAATTGTTATCATAGAACCTTCATCTTGCAAATGATGAAAGCAGATACAGAGATTCAGAGCTAGGCTCGTAGTCCAGTTGAAGAGAGGGAGGAGGGATTATATAAGCAAATGGGACAAGATCATGATGGGGAAACCCAAAGAGACAGCTAACTCAAGCTACTGGGAGCTCACTGGCTATAGACTGACAGCTGAAGAACCTGCATGCGACCCAACTAGGCCCTCTGAATATGGATGACAATTGTATGGCTTGGAAAGTTTGTGGAGCCTCTGGTAGCAGAACAAGGATTTATCCTTAGTGCATGAACTGGCATTTTGGAGCCCATTCCCTATAGAGAAATACCCAACTCAGCCTTGATTTGGGAGGAGAGCTTGGCCCTGCCTCAGTTTGATATGTCAGCCTCTGTTGACTCCACAGGGGAGGCCTTATCCTCTTTGAGGAGTGAATGGTAGGTGAGGTGGGGGGAAGCTAAGGGTAAGAGGGAGTAGAAGAAGGAAAAGAAACTGTGGTTGGTATTTAAAAATTAAAAAAAGATAAGAAAAATAAAGCTAGCAAGTGAATTTTTTCAAAAAGAGGTAACAAGTTACTATATTCTTATAACATGTGAAACTTGTGTAATATATTATATGATCAATACATACTCAAAATGCAGCTAAATAGAAGTGGGAGATGATCCTGAATGATGAAACATTGGAGAGGACAGAACAGGTATAAATATTTGCTATATAACTTCCCAAGCCTATGTGAGAGGCAACAACAAACTACAATTGCTCAAAGAATTCATTGAATTGCAACCTACCTGACCTAAGCGCTCACCTAAATCAAGACATCTGGTCAACCTCGTAAAGCACATACTGTCAGATACTGTGACAGAACTAATCCAATACCAGGATTCTTTGGATCATTTTTCTTGCAACAGAGTATCTTTGTAAAAGGTGAGACTATTATCCAAGTGACTTCACTAGATTAATTTCTTTCTTAGATTTAGCTGGGGACCTCCTCCCACACATCAAATCAATTTTTTTGTGTCTGTCTTGAAAGGACTTTTTTTTTTTTCTTCCTTCTTCTTCAACATGACTCATATACTTTTTCTTGCCTTTAGGGCACTTCCTTTGTTCGTTCTCCAAAACATTCTTGTAAAGAAGGCAGTAAGAATATAAAAATAAACCACTGGAAGCAGAAATAATAAGAGATTATCCTCTTGTACTACCTCAGGAGCATGGCTGTGGCTGGAGGGTTACATACAAAGAATTCTAATAAAATCAGACAGCCTCAATTCACATTCTTGCTTTACATGAGAGAAATAAACTGGTATCCAGTAAATGTCATTTCACCTCTCTTTTTTCTACTATGTAAACTGGAGCTAAGGTTAGTACCCCTAGTATTTGGTAAAGAGTAAAGGTGCAAACACAGAAAAAGCTACTTGAACAGTGAGAGCTACCCAGGATGCTTATTTCTGAGGTCACAATCAGTTTTTAACACTGACTGCATGCATGTATAAATGAAGAAAGGTAAAGGATTCAGAGAGAAAGTAAAGATGCATGGTGACTATAGCCACTGTCTTTCTTCCCACCACTACCTTAATATTCATGGCTAATTTGAAGAAGAAAATTATTTATTTCTCTCCTCATCCTCTCTCTCTCTCTCTCTCTCTCTCTCTCTCTCTCTCTCTCTCTCTCACACACACACACACACACACACACACACACACACACACACACACACAGCCATTCTCCAAAGTAACACTAAAGTGAATTGAAATACTCCTCTTTTTTCCACTGTTGACTCTGAACCCTGAGTTAATTTTTCAGAAAAAGGGCTCAGAGAGAGAATAGTGTGACAAATTAATTCCAGTTTTAGTCTGTGCTCTTATTTGCCAAAAGTCCTTGTTTTCCACCTTGACACCCTGGAGCTGATGTGCCTAAGAGCGAGGGGCAGTCAGTGGATCAGTGTGGTGTGAGCTGCCTTCCCTTTCTCCTTTTAGCTGTAAATGAAGTAGATTTTTGGAAACCATTCATCATGTATTGATATCTGTGAACAGATAGGAAAGAATAAAAGGCAGAATAGACACCATCCACAGAATCTACCACAGTGAGTGATTTGAAGTTTTCCAGAGAGAGAATCACATTCCATGACTTTGCCCAGGTCCTCTGATTTTACATTCATTTTGTCAGAATCAGACTGACAAACATGTTTCACAATTAATGATGACTTTTACAGTTTATGACACATACTGATACTGGTGTTTCTCCAGCCCAGAATGGCTGAAGTGACTCCCTGCATTTTCCTAGTTCCCAGTGCCCAAGTACCAAGGAGCAAGAGCTGAGCCTGCAGCTGAACTTTTCAAATAGCAGCCAAGGAAGAGAAGAAAGCAGAGATGTCTCCGGCCATTTTCTCCTAAGATGACCTGATACATTGACTTTGCCCAGGCCACATGGAGGTTCTGGGGAAGATAAATTGAGGCTATTTTTCTTTTCAGTCTCTTCCGCTATGCCAGATGAGTTCACCATTAAAGAATACAGTATGACTCTCTCCACCCTGAGCAGCTTGGCAGACACATTCTGTAAGCAGCCATGGTGCCAGCAGTTTGCAGAAGCCTCTGCCACAACACATCAGCTGTGATTTTAAATGAAAAGCAGCTTGGGATGTGGAGATTACCCCATGCCACAGTTTCCCCAAAACAAGAGACTTGATTTCGCCTCCCAAGTGACAGCAACAGAGCTGATGAACCTTTGTTCCAAATGCCATCCTACATCATTAAAATTTGGTCACTTGCTTGTTAAGCCTCCATACAAAATGACAACAGTATGACTCCAGCCCAAGAGAGGGAGAGATTCTGCACAAGTATTAAGCCATCCAAGTCAAGACTAGAAGAAATGGGTCACACCAGGTAAAGCAATCTATTGTCCTCCAAACTTTCTGGGTTGGGTCACGCTATAATAGAAGCTTACTTTTATTCCTATAATAGCTTACAAAGTTATCTGGAAATTTTTAACCTATATGGTTGGTTTGTCCAGATATATTTTAGTTTCCATATGAACCCCCACCACACACACACACAGACACACACACACACACACACACACACACACACACACAAACATGTAGCCTGAATAATGGACAAGGCTTACACTAATGAGACTTTTGTCAGTTTCTCAATAAATGTGCCAACTCACGCATGGGAGGAGAATCAGGAAGACAGGGACAAGGAAAGTGTTTGTGCAGTGACTGAGCTTGTCAGAGGGCCAGCTGGAAAGCATCTTCTGATGAGGCTACTTCATATTTTTTTCTGGAGAACATTGCAAGAGCCCAACAAGTGCACATGAGTATCTTTTCCTCTCTTCTTTCAGCTGCAAGTCTAAGTTTGTCTGCTCAAAGTTGCAAATGCAGAAGAGCAAACTCTTTTATCTATAAAGCTGAGACAAGAAACACTAGAAGAACAGGAGCTCACCAAAACCAGGAAAAGGTCAGTCCTCTATGTTATGGCTCTCTGTTCTTTTGCTGGCAGTTTCTAAGTGAGGAAAAATAAACTTCAGTGGTGTCAATGCTACTCCAGGAAACAGCAGAATAATTGCTTAGCCTTAGATGCTAACTAGCTGTGGGGTTTTTTTTAATCAAATCACTTTGCTTCTCTGAGCATATTTCCATACACAGAACATCAACTCAGTATCTAAATAATAAACATTATATGAGAATTAAATAAGATAACATACATAGAGTCTAGTGCAATGCTTGGCACATAAACTGGCATGTGCTGGGAACTTACTAAAATATATGCCAAACACTTAAAGCTTTACAATGTAGTCTGAAGCTCTTATGGCAATCTTTTAAAGGAAGTGTTGTTATATCCTTTGAGCAAGGAACCATGAATAGTAATTGCAGGTCAATTGACTATGGCTATTGCTTCTAACATGAGCTCCAGTCAGTTAATGAACACCTCTTTGGTGTAGTCAATTGTAAGCATGAAATCTAGGGCCTTGGGTTTAATCTTAGCTCTGCAACACATATCCTGGGAATGACACTGAGCCCTGCATTTTTTTAACTTAAAAAGATGAGGAACTGGTCCTATTCTATACCATCAAACAACTGATTGCTTATGCAGCCAATGGGCACTGACTAGCCATGTGATTTTTACCAAGTTACTTCACTTCTTTGAGCGTTTGTTCCCATAATTGATAGTATAATGTAGGTGTTTACCTAATGAGGGCTTTGAAGAAAGAAATAGTTAAGCCAACTCAACTAGGCCTCTGCAGTTGCTCTCACTGTGTGTTGAAATATACTGAATTTTAAAGGTATTTTCCATTACATTTTTTTAATATTAGACTTTCAATATACTCACATACTTCTTGTCTTTGATTTTTATTATTATTATTATTATTATTATTATTATGAACAAAGAAGTCACATTTTCTATCCTTGTATATCCTTATTCAAGGTCCCTTCCCCCTCACACACATCGGGTCATTTTTATAGAGTTTCATCATCAAAAAAAATACAAAGAAGTACTTTGCACAGAGTGCAAGATAGTTGAGGCTATGAGACATTTAAAATTTTTAACATGTCACATTGGGGATTTAAGGATTTGTTGATTTTGACCTTATAGGATATTTTTGCTAAAAACAAACAAACAAAAAACACTTTGTTTTGGAGCATTTGGAATTTGTGCACTGTCAGTACTGACCTGGAATTCTAGGTTTTGCTCTTCCTAACCTCACTTCACTAGATAACAGGGACATTTCTCGCTTAAGGCCAGCTCTCACATCCTTTGGTCTTTAAAAACCTAATATTGGTGTTGAGAATTTATATACTATACTATTATGTAATTGAGAATTATTACATAATCAAGAATTTTATACATGTGTTATGTTACTACCCTATTGTCATGATAAAACCCTATACCGAGGGAACTTTCAGAAGAAATAATTATTTAAGATTTATGATTCTGGAGGGTTAGGATTCACAGTGGTGGCAACAGCAGATGGTAGACATTGCAGCTGAAGCTAGAGGCTGAGAGCTCATATTGAAAATCACAAGCAGGACACAGAGAAAGCCAACTCAGCACAAATCATTAAACTTTTAAAACTTGCCTCCAGTGAGATACTTCCTCCAGCAAGGCCACATCTCCTAATCTTGCCCAAACACAGGCAATTTAGGCTCAAATGTTCAAATGATCAAATTTGTAGGGAAAATGTAATTCAACCCACAACATTCCATTCCCTGTCCTCCCCCCATATGCAAAATGCATTTAGTTCAATTTCAAAAATCCCCATAGTCTTTCACAGTCTGAATACCGTTTATAAGTCCAAAGTCTTTGCTAAGACCCCAGTCAATCTCTTAATTGTAATCTCCTGTAAAATCAAAAATCAAATTACATACTTTCATCATATGGCACATAATATATATTACTATTCCAAAAGGAAAGAATCTGGGCATAGTGAGAAAATACTGGGCCAAAGCAATACTGAAGTCAATCTGGGAAAACTCCATCTCATCTCATTCAAACCACCACATAGTGTAACTATACATATATAGTTATAGAAATGGAAATTTAGAGAGCAATTTATTAGTATGTCAATTTAGCAAAGTAATAGAAGTTGGGTGCACTCCTGGAACCTGTGAGCTTCCCAAGTATAGATTCTTGACCAGATTTATAATACCATACAAGTGTTTCCTCCCATGGAGCATGCCTTAAAACCATTCAAACAGTGATTGGCTATTTCCATAAAATTCATGCCACCATTGTAACTATGGGCATATTATTATAGTTCACAGGTTCACTGCTGGGTAGAGCTGTTGAAAATTTTTTTCTCCTAGCATCTTTAATAAATTCTATGACAGCTACTTAACAGTGAGGAAACCTTCTGGTCAGTACCAACTTGATGTCTCCAAAGCATGTGATATCTTCAGCTTAAAGTCTTAACATCAACTTCTGGTGGGCAACCAAGAGCAATGGCCATAGACTACGAAACTGAGATAAAGATTGTCCCCCCAACAAGACCCAAAGAGCTTGGATAAAGAAACAAAGTATATTGAAGCTGAGTCCAGTGTTTTATCCAACCTTTAATCCTCTTTATTTAAACTATTTTGGTTCCTCACTGTGGCAGTTTGAAAGAAAATGGCTGCCAAGGGGAGTGGCACTATTAGGAGGTGTGGTGTAGGCATAGCCTTGTTGGAGGAAGTGTATCACTGTAGGGGACAGGCCTTGAGGTCTCTTTTGCTCAAGCTTTCTTCAAAGTGATTTTCATATTGCTTCCTGTTGTCTGGAAGATATAGGACTCTCAGCTACTTCACCAGTACAACATTGTATCACGAATGAGACTCAAAGCCAAATATCCAGGTAAGGCTGAAATATCAGAGAGAGGAAGCATCACAGTCAATTCTCACCTACCTGTCTTAGAACTTCCTCAGCTTCATTCCTGGTTGCTTCTCTAGTCACTTCTGCCAGTTGATTTTCCCAGTTGCTTCTGTGTCTGCCTGGTTTCTATGAGCCTTTATATACCCTATCCCATCCAGGTTAGGATTAAAGATGTGTAGCCTTGAACTCACAGAAACAGAAGAAGTTCTGTCTCTGGAGTTGTGTGATCAAGGGTGGAGGTCACCACTCCTGGCTTTCCCTGTGCTGGGATCAAAGGTGTGTGTGACTGACTCAGCTGTTTATTTTTGTGGTTAAAGTTTAAGAATTTCCTGGGCTGTCTGCCTAGGATTTGACTGTGTGCTCTCTCCCCAATATTCAGGTTTTATTCAATATGTAATATATATCCACACCGCATCTGTCTGAATACCACTGTGATGATAATGGACTGAACTTCTGAAACTGTATCTGCCACCTCAATTAAATGTTTTTCTTTATAAGAGTTGCTGTGATCTGGAGTCTCTTCACAGCAATAGAAACACTAAGGCATTCACTCAGCACATCTGTTAAAAAGAACCATGTTGGAATTTAGAGTGTGAGATGTAGAGCACACCAAAGCCTGGGAAGGAGGCTCTCATACTAGTGAAGCTGCCAGAGAATAGGTTGTCTAAACTATCAAGTTGCCCACAGGGTGCACGTGAGGCCTTCAGAATGGCTTTTGTCACTCTTGCTGGGCTGGGCTTTTGGTAATGCAACCACCTTGAATTGCTCTTATACTTCTAAGTAAGGAATCTCACAGTCATAGTCTTGTAGGTAACTAGAGTAAATCCCTATCAGTCTGCCAAGTTGGATTTCTGTAGAATTGTTACTTTGCTCAACAGGATAAAAATCACATAACAGGATAAAGATGGGTTCTCTCAAATTTTGCCATCACAATTCACTATTCAGTAATGTGGTTGGAGAACACAGAAGTTGAACTGTAATAACGGACTCCAGGAAAGCTCCTTAGCTCAGGTTTTGTCCATGTGGTCCAGCATGATATTTATCCTGGTTCATGAGATTTGCTAAAGGCCTTTCTAAACAAAACAGAGTGCTTCCCCTTCCCAAGGAGGACACAAAGCCTTCAAAGGATTTCTGTAAGCAATATTTTTTGATGGACATGCTGCTTCCCACAGTTGCCCAAACTCTCTATGAAAGCTTACATGCTGTCACCTGGTTACTAAATGCCCTCCATAAAGAAAATGAAGCTCAAACATCTTGTTTGCAAACAGTTTTGTAGCTCTGCATTTACTGTGTGTGTGAACATTAATCCATTTGTTAGGTGAGATTTTGTTCTTTAAATAGTAAATATCTAAGTGAAGTGAGTTAGTGTCTATATTATGAAAGTCTTCACAAGTTTGTCTCCTAGATTTTCATGGAAAACAAAATGGCAGTCTGATTTAGTAGTCCCAGCTCCAGGGTTTGGGGATTTAATTCCGATCTATACCATCAAAGGTCTCAATGATTCTAGCCACTGATGATCACTTACTCAAAACCATTAATTGTTTATTGTGAACTAGCCTCAGTGAAGAATGCTAAGGAAACAAAACTGAATGAGAACCAAGGATTATGAAATCCATGTAAAAACCAGATTTGTGAAATACTATTTTAAACTGGTGTATATAAGTTATACATGGTTCTAGTTATTAAGGGCATTTTTATACATAGATTCTTCAGGATTCCCATAACTCTACTATCTCAAATTCCTGCTCTTCTCATTGATCTTCTTTGTTCCCTAAGCATATTTGTTTATAATATTTCATAGATACACATGTGATTCCATGTATTTGACTAACCCTAGAATTCACAACTATAAGAATATGTGTTGTTTGTCTTTCTGATATGAACATCATATGCTTAATATGTTTGGTTATATTTGGAAACATGTTACTGCAGAGTACATGACTTTGTTCTTTTTTGTGCCTGAAATCCCTTTGTGTATAGATGCTAAATTTTCTATATCCATTGCTCTGCTGATGGTTGGTTCCAGTGCTTAGCTCCTGTGAAACAGTGTAAACACCAATGTGTAAGTGTGTCTGGAGCCTTTCAGGTAAATACTTAGAAGTGATCATATTTTAGATTTATATTTCATGCTTTAAGAGTTCCTCATACTGGTTCCACAGTGGCTGTTTGCATTAAGGGTGCCTATCCTTTTTCTCACATTTTTTGTGGGCATTTGCTATTTGTTTTCTTCATAGCTGACATTCTAACACTGGAGTAAAGTGAAAGAAGTCTCAACTTTTATTTCTCTGATGGTCAGTGATACTGATAATTTTCAATTTTTTGGCTATTTGTATTTTCTCTTTTTAGAATTATTTATTTGTCCATTTATTTAATTATTCCCCCCATGTATTCTAGAACAGATTAGCCCTCTACCAGATATATATCTGGCAAATAATTCCCTCTCATTCTGTAGACTTCTCACTGTTTTCTTTGAGGTGCAGAAGTGACTGAGTTTCATGAGGATCCTTCTGCCAATGTCAGCATTATTTCTTATTCAGAAGGCTCTTGCCTATGTCTACATCTGAAGATGTTTTTCTTGCTTTTCCCTCTGTTTTAGTGTTTCAGGTCTTATATTAAGGCCTTTTATCCAGTTAGATTTTATTTTCCTACAGGGTGAGAAACAGGGATTTATTTTCACTCTCCTAGGTGTGGAAGTCCAGTTTCCCCAACACCATGTCCTGAAGCAGCTCTTTCCCAAAACTCATAGTTTAGCATCTTTCTTTTTGTTTTGTTTTGTTTTGTTTTCGGTAAGTTAACTTTATTTTCTGAAAATACAACAACTGACATATTAAGTACTAGACAGTCATTTCAATTTAAGAAAAATTGAAACTACAAAATCAAGGTGATTTTGATTTTTCCAAGGCTATTGTTAGTTTTCTTGGAAATTCCATATTTCTTTTTTTTATCATTTTTATTATGAATAAAGTCATACTTTTTATCCATGTATCCCTTGTTCAAACTCCCTTCCCCCTACTGCCCCTCCCAGTCACTCTCTCTTCTCCCCATCTTTTTATCTCCTCCTCAGCAAGGGCAGGAGGTCCCAAAGTCCCAAGGTCCCAAGGTGGCTTAGTTCGCCATCCACTCCAGGCAGATCTGGTTTCTTCACCCCAACATCAAGACTGGGTCAGGTGTTCTTCTGGAGTGAATGGGCTCCAAGGTGCTGGTCCAAGGTGTTTCAGATCTGAAGCTGTTCAGTGGTTGTGATTTGCAGCTTGGACATGCTTTGCTTTTTGTTTAAAGTCTACTAATGAGTAAGTACATCCCCTGCTTATCTTTCTGAGTTTGTGATACCCAGAAAGGAGGTATATTCTCCAAATCCGTCCATTTGCGTGCAAATTTTAGGTTATCATTTTTCCTACTGCTGAGTAATACTTCATTGTGTAAATGTACCACAGTTTGTTAATCCATTCTTCAATTGAAGGGTATCTAGGTTGTTTCCAGGTCCTTGCTATTACAAACAATGCTGCTATGAACATAGTTGAGGTTTAGCATCTTTCTAAAAAACAATATTAGGTAGATGACATTGGCTGTTTGTATTTATAACTCGATCCTGTATTCTATTGAATCTGTCTTCTTTTCTGTTTTGGTACCAATGTCATAATTTTGCTTATTAAGGCTCTGTAGTATAACTTGGAGTCTGATATGGTGATACCTCCAGAACTTTTTTTTTTTTTGGTTCACCATTGTTTTGTGTGTGAGGATGAGGGAAAGACCTAGGAGAAGATGGGGGAGGGAGGGGAAACTGTTATTGGTCTGGGAAAAATTAATTAACTAATTAATTAAAAAAGAAGAGTGGGTCATTGGTGCCATCCTTGTTCAGTTCATGTTTGGGTAGTCATTGTGGTGAGACTTTCTGGGTATATCTTCTAATGCTTCTATGAGATACAACTTCACAGCAAAGTCACTGATCCTAGCCTCTTACAAGTCTTTCTAGCCCTACTTCCACAGTGCTTCCTGGAGTGGATGCGATGCTTGACAAACAGGGAAAGCTGTGAGTGACAACAGGAAAGCTATGCCTGCAAGACTAACTGGCTGATGTAGTGCTGTGGAGAGACTGGAATGCTGCAGGTCCCCAGGCAAATCACTGTATCTTAGTTACAGCCATTCAGAACAGCGATTCCTTGCTCACTTTTGTGAAGGAATTTACATTTGGTGATTAACTGATATAAGCTATTTGGAATCAACTAACTTAGCAAACTACTAGCTTCCTCAAACCCCAAAACTAAGAATATCATCAGGTATAATAGTATCAGGTATAAAAAAGGCTTTCCAGATCTCACTATTATCTGCATCTTATGGATTCACAAATAGATTTTAAACTTGCTGTGATTCATTCCTTTTTCTGTAAAACTATAAAAACTTTGTGAAATCTCTTCCATGTTGGAACATGGAATTTGGGACGATCTAAATCTGGGTCATAGTTACTCCAAATGGCTTCAGAATGAGCTCTCTCTTATTTTCTTTAAGATGAGAACAGTAGCTTTTATGTCAATCATCATTGCATTCATTTGTATGGGAGAAGAGCTCATGAAACCACAACCCTATCCTCAAGAACAACAGGCAACCGAGGCAAGCTGGGAGCAGAAGACCTGGACTCTCCTAAGGAAGAGCACACCTACTGGGTATCTAGGAGCAGATGTCAGCACTGAAAACATACACCCAAGTAACATCATGTGGCCTCAACAGATTATATTTAGAAACATATATCCATATACAAATATATGCAATAACAAATGTATGCAATAACAATCAGTGAAAAGGGAATCTGAATTTGAAGAAGAGTAGGGACGGGTTTGGAGTAAGAAAAAGAAAAGGAGAAATGTAATTAAATTATAACCTCAAAATAAAATTGATTAATGAATTAATTAAAAAAGATTGAATCTACTTTATCATTGTGTGTCACTGAGCCAAAAGGAAAAGGAAAAGAGTTTGTAAATAAAAAGGAACGGATCTGGAAACTGTGGATGGCTGATCTTTAGAAGACTGGATTAGGAAGTCATTCATCTAGTCCACCTTTGAGGCAATCTTAGATATCTTTGTTATGGAATATTATTTTAATGATGCAAAGATGTGTTAGATTCGTTTATGATTTGGAATATTATTTTAACTGTGTAAAGATGTTACATTTGTTTATGCTTCATTATTGTAATGATGAAAGGATGTATTACATTTGTGCTGTTTCTTTAATTATGTAAAGATATGTTGTATTTATTTCACTTTGCCCACCTAAGGCACCTGATTGATCTAAAAAGAAGCCAATAGCTAGGCAGAGAAGGAGAATAAATAAGAGAAATTTAGGCCCCGGAGAGAAGAACAAGAAGAAAAAAAGAGGAAAGAACTAGGGAGACAGACGCCTGGGGCCAAAACCCAGGCAACCGCCAGCCAGACAAGCATGAGAAACAGTGAAAGTAAGATTTACAGAGGGAAAGAAAAGTAAAAAGCCTGGAGACAAAGGTAGATGAAAAGAAACAGGTCAATTTAAGTTAAAAGATCTAGCCACAAATGAGCATTTATAACTAAGAAGTTTCTCTGTCATAATTTGGGAGTTGTTTGGTGGCCCAAAACACAAAGCCTGGTCTACACCTTCTCCACTCTTTGTTTTTGCACCAAACAGGATGGGCATGACTATCAGCAGGTGTCTGATGACTCTGCTGCCTGCCACCTCTGTTCTCTCCCCAAAGGCTTCTCACTGGCAACAGAAAGGGAACAGGAAACAGAAGAAAAGGAAACAGAGATGGAATAAAGTTGTCACCCTATTCAAAGAAGCCATTCTGGGGCAGGTGTGTCTACTGCTCACAGATTCCTCCAGACCAAATTGTCATTTCAGGTACTTTTGAAATCATAATCTAGGTAGCTTTTTACTACTGTGGCAGCCTTGAACATAATCTTAATGTTCCTAAGGCTGCATACTCTTTGTCAGGAAGGCAGGCCAGCAGCTTCTCTCTGAAAGTACCTGGTTCTGTCTGAAGTACCCATCTCAAATCAGTAGAATGGAAAAATCTAAAACTAAGTAGAGAGGGATTGCTCTCTTAAGCTAGTGTTTTCTAAAAATCTTTTATATGTTTGAAAATAACCAGCATTTTGTCAGTCTTCCAGGACCCTTCCCCAACAAAAACAGAAAAAAAAAATGCTTTGAGGTATGCACATTTGGCTTAAATGGGAAAAAAAATAAAAAATAATAAACGTGAACAAATAAAAAACCTTCTGAGGGCAGGAATTAATTATAGTATTGTAAACTTTGAAACTGTTGAATGCTTTATAAGAATGAGACCATCGTTGAGGCAGAAAGAAGAGACGGAGACAGGTGGAGGAAGCTCAACCTCGTATGAGTAGAATTTTTCTTTTCTTCTTTGAATGGAATGCTTTAAGTCTTTACTTTGAATTTTCAATCACTGTAATATGAAACCAAATGTTCTGCAGTGACAGCAACAATTCATTCATCTAAGAACCAAGGAGATACTTTCTCAGATCATTAACTAGTCTCCATAACTTAGCCAAAATTTCTAGTGTTTCCAGACACACCCAAGAAAGCACTAACTGACACTAGTGCAAGTCAGTATAACGAGGAATGTAATCGGTAACCAATGGCTACCTCTTAGCTGACTCTCCCTAATGCCTAGTTATTAGGGAAAATGTAGTTTTAAGGAAGAATGGCCTTAACTTTGCCAATGACTACTTCAAACCCATACTCAGCCTCCCCTCCTTACCTTCTGTTCCATGACAAAGACCATTATCCCTAAGACTAGCTTGAACTGTTCTATTTTAACTCCTTCAAGGATTCTATACAGCAATGACCCTCCATTCCCTGACTTTCCTAGTCTTGTTTATTCTGCTTAATGCTTTTATTCACATTCTCTTCAGCTCTTTTTTCTTTTTTACTCCAGTAGTGGAGAAACCACAGCTCCACAGCACCTTGCTACTCTTGCATGCTATAGCTCAAGGCTTCCTCCTTCTTCCTGTCCATTACAGCCTCTTGCCAATTTGTCTTCCTCTTTCTCCAGTGCACTTCTGCTTTCTCAGGGATGTTTGAATCTTTTCCTAATGACCATTGAGAAAACTATTTGCTCAAATCAGCAGTGGCTTCAAATTACAAAGTGGACATTTTTATGACTTCCTGATATCCCATCTGTTATTAGGCTCTAGGAAAAAATCCTCTCTCAACAGCCCTCCTCCCTCTTTTGAGTCCAGCATCATCAAAAACTGTTTTTTGTTTTTTTTTTAATTCTCCTTACAATTCTCAGTGCCTACACAAATGCTTCTTTTCCATTAAGGACATCCCAGTTCCTCCTATTTTTCTGCATCCTTTTTTCTGGGTAGCATTTCAGACCTGGGTATTTCTATGAGTAGCTCTCTCCACTTGAACATCTCAGAGACTATTCAAATACACTACATTCAAATCTATCTCCTCAGCTTGACATGCTTCTCATGAAGAATTGCTTGAATGCTCTATTAAACTGTGCCATTTGGTTTCCAAGCTGCCTTATTTATAAATCTAAGTATCACCGTTGGTACCTTCTCTCTCATCTCCCTCTATCATATAAGCTTATCTTACCTTCCTTGGGTGTTCTTCTTTTAACCAAGCTACCTTCAACTCTTCAGTAGGTGTCCAATCTAATAACTTTCTTATCCTTATAACCTCTGTATTTTTCTTGGCCTACTCTAGCATTCTACTCAATTTTAGTTTTGCTCCTCAGTAGTCATAGCAATGCATAACGCAGTGGAAAGCCCGCAAAAATGTGTACTTTGTCTGGAAATCCATCCTCAATTCAGACCACTCATCTCCTCTATTCAGCAATTATAGAGATTTCAATTCCTTCTTCCTCTGTGGTCCTCTAAACTCTCTCTAGCTTTCTTTTCAGTGTAACTGTTTTATGAACTCTTCCACAGATTCCTTTAGGACTGCTCCACTGGCCCCAAGGAAGTCATATCAGGACTGTCTTTGGAAGCAGGATAAGAGTTAGGATGAGAGCTGGATGCGAGTTAGGGTAAGGGACAGTGTTATGATTAGGCTTAGGTTAGAGCTGGGTTAGGGTTAAGACTTAACGCTATAGCTACTCCTATATTCCCCCTATGTGTCCCATACATGATGACTCACACTAAATTTGTTATTGGTATTTCAGTGTCTCCCCTGCTAGAATATAAGCTGAGAAAGGCAAAATAAATAACAAACTTATGTTCCATGGAATCCCTTCAGACCAGAACAGTGTCACATGCTTTGACGTTGCTCAATTTGTTTGTTTGGTAAGGAGTAGATGATTGTGATAACACATTTGCCTGTAAAACAATTGATTTGATCCAAAATATTCTGCTACTAAAATGCCATATGGAAATACTTGCTCATTTAAAATAATAACTTGGGTCTAAAATTATCTCTTTTTTTTGTTTCCTTCAGATCTTTCCTTTATTCTTTTGCATTCTCTTTATTTTCCTGGTGATTTCCTGCTCTCATTCCTAATGATTCCCTTCTGACTATCTCTATTCTTGATGTTTCCCTTCTAGTTCCTTCTCACTCTCTCATCCCTGATATTTCCTTCTCATTCTAATTCTTGAAGTTTTCCTTCTAGCTCACTTTAACTCTCTGTTCTTTCCCTATTTCATGAATTCTATTTGGTCTTATAATAAAAATCTGGAGCCAAATATTAGGGAAAATCTGAGAGACAGAGGAACAAACCTCAGACAATTCTCACCCAGACAATTCTTCACACCTGTCTTTCCAAATCCTCTTACTCCTCACCATCCTCAGCTGAGAGGGAAGCAGGCAGGGGAAGCTACTATCTCAATTACTGGTTCAACTTTCCTAGAGCTAGGATTAAAGGTGTGAGCAACCACCCCTGGCTCTTTTAGGCCTTGAATTCTCTGAGTTCCAGACAATTCCAATGATGGGATTAAAGGTAGGGTGGGTGTCTCCACTCCCTGATCTCTATGGGTTGTCTCTGTGGGTGGCTCTGTCCTCTGACAGTTCATCCTATTTTTCTGAAATATACAGTATATCACTATATTTCTCTCACAGCTTAAATACCCCAGCAAAATCTTTCAAGCAAAATAAAAATTACATTTTGTAATTTGTTACATTTTGTTTTTCAAATAAATTGATAGACCCCAGATTCAGGGTACTATCCTCGGGAAGGGGGGCCCCAAGAACTCAGACTCCAGTCCAGTTGATGTAAAAAGCATGAGGTTTATTTCATCTGCAGATGGGCTTCCTCCCTGCCTCAGGAGCAAGGGAGTAGCAAGGGAGGGGCAATCCCATATCTCTTTTAAAGGCTAAGACCATAAAATCACCATAGCAACTGGGGCAACACATGATTGGTCACTTTAAAGATCATACTTTAAAGTCATAAGGTTGCTCACAGTAGTCATGGGGTTGCCTTAAGACCAGCTAGCTGGTTAGGGGCTTTTACAACCGGGTTTTGGTCACCGCTATTCTGCTTGGAACTTCTGGTATTTTAATCACCGTTTCAACCAGACCATTATGTCCTATCTGAGTTGATTACGGCTATCTGGGCTGGGTCTCTCTGTTTCGTGGGACAGACTTTTAGACTTTTAGTTCCTTGTTCTCATGGTGGGGGTGGTCCTCTGCTGAATACCTGAACTGAGTGCCTGGGTCAAGCCCTAGAACCAAGGGTCCTTTGTTCCCCCATTTTCTTTTTGGGTACTGTCTCAATCATGAGACTCTGGCAATATGCTCATGGAATTAGTCTATCTAGAAGATGATCTTGTGCCCCACCCCTGCAGGCCAAAACTGATCTGCAAGGTCTCAAAAGAGCAACTGGAACCTGACTTGCAAAGCCAGCTCTAGGCTGTAGGGACCTTTGGCCTTCACAAAAAGATTTGTCTCCTATGCCAGGTTTCTTTTTAACTTAGCATTTCAACCTTTTAGGGGTTTGGGGATATAACGGGCATAGAAGATTCTCTTTATTACTGCTTCAAGCTGACACTGGGGCATTGTTCTTAGGGCCCCAAAAGGTTGAAAAGCTAGTAAAGGAACTAAACTCAAGGGCTTCTGTCAGGAGCACGTAGCTGTCTGATCCAGTAGCTGAGAGACAGGAAACAGCCCAAATCAGTAGAACTGGTTCACAGGCTTCCAGAAGTCCAGAGCTCCTAGTCAAGTGGAAATCTGTTGAGATATGTTAAAACTGAGAACAAAAGGTTAGAATTTAAATCTTGGACCCAGTCTTAGTAATTTGGGAAGGGCAGGAGTCCCCAAACCAGAAGAGAAAATTATCATCCTTAGGGACAGACAGGTGGGAAAAACTTAGGCTGTACTTATCTGGAATCTTTTTGGCCTCTGTGAGGTTGATCCAAATTCTATGATTCTCTTAAGCTCATACAAATTGCAAAAAGACATAAGAATTTTAGTTATATTAGTATTCTCAATCAGGCTTTATAAAATGAGCTTGGAAACTAGCTATCACCTTGGAGAAGGATCTGATTGTCTAATTCTACCAAGCTGATAAAGTTATAACTAGCCCAGTCATCAATACTTGCAGAGATCTGAGAAGGATATATAATACCTAAGTGCAGAATGAGCAGCTTCTGAATCTACTAAAAACAACAGAGACCAGTCCATACCCAGTTAGCCATCATACCCAGGTCTCCACCTAGTTGGAGGCAGAAGTATCTAAACAGCATCAATCTTCAGCTGCCAGGCCTTAAAGGTGGGAGATTTTCTCCCACAGTAGAGGGACATATGGGAGAAGACTGACCTTACTTTGTCTAGGCAAAAGGGTTCAATCAATTCTCCAATGTCCTCAAATCTAGGCTGGGTTCCTGGCAGCAGGCAGGCATTGTGCTATTGCATTTTGCCCAGGTCAGCATTGCTACAATCCAGACGAAGATCCTGGTGTCTCATAATCTTCTTTGGAAACTTTGGGTCACTGTTATAATCTGGGAGACTCTGTCTGAGAAATAAACATTTTTAAATGCCATATTCTGCAGATCTCTGAAATATGAGGGCTGCCCAGGTATATCTGCATAGAAAAACTTTTTCTCTAATTACTTGTTATAAGCTTACCCTGAAACTTATACAAGAGACTAAATCTCAACCCTATAATTAATAACAGTACTTATAAGAATGACTGCTTGTGCTTCCTAATAGTCTTGAATTAGCTTTCATTGTTTTCATTAGTACACTTCACAAATATTTCATGGATGTCTTTATTATCACTTTAAATCTTAAAAAGTTTGTTCTCAAAACTATGTGCTGAACTTAGATTTAAGATCTATGTCTGGCAAGATAAGCTGTCTTTGCAACCTTGATTACATACTTATAAATTTGTTTTCAGATAAGCTACAAAATTTCTAGCACATAGAATCTATTTTTACACTCAGCATGGAGTCTGTATGCTCAAATTAGGTCATCTGTCAAAGTTCTTGTCACATAAATATCAATAATGTATGATGATTAATAAAAGTAAACTAATTTCAGCATTTTAACAATTATAGTTATATTCACACATACACAGTTGGATTCAAGTTACATACATACATACATACATACAGATTTAAAGCTAGCTTTCATCCACACAAAGTTAACTCTAAGTCACATACATGTCCATATAACCATACATATGTCATAAACATTTTGCAGTGAAGAATCATCAGCTAATTCCAAAATGAAGAAAAACCAAATTGAATTAACCCAATATCTTACAGCTTCTTTTTAAAATTCAGTATTGGCAGGTATGAGAAACCACAGCAAACAAAATCCACATCACCTCTGACCTTCTATATCATCTTCTGGACAACATAAAAACTTTCACAGTTTTTTTTTGTTTTTTTTTTGTGGTTCTCTTCAGTATGCATACACTGTAGTAACATACGACCAACATGAAGTATCTGAAACTAGCAAATAGAGTTTTTGTTTTTCTTACCTAATAATAATTTGTAACCAACCTCTGTAAAAGATGACAAACCCACTGGATCTGAATAATCAAAGCAGCAGTCACTTTGTCTCAGCAACTACAGTCAGTGACTGACCAATAATGCAATCCAAAATGGAGTCATTTCATATGCTTTCAATTTTTCTCATGCATATATTTTTAATTATAACACATTTTAACCTTATTTAATAATTTTTATCACTGTCATATGATAAACATTTGGACTCCTGCTAAGTTCTGATTCCTGACCATAAGTGCAGTCACAGCAGCTGTGGGTGGTGACTGACTGCTATTGGGAATAGAGATAGCAAAAATATTTAAACCATTCTGTCTCAGCTTTATGCTTTTAACAAAATTAGAAACACATCAGAACAGCATAGATAACTTTCTTGAGAAACAGACAAAACTTCTCAACCAGGCAAATAGAACTTTCTGACCAGAAACAGAACCAAATGAGCAAGTAACATCCGAGTTACAAAAATGCATGCACACGAGTCCAAACACACATTCTGTGGCCACAGTTTTCACGCACTCACACATTCATCAATAGGTGTAGCCTGGCTAAAACATGTGCATAGATAAACCAAACAGGGCAATGTTAAACATGAAGAGAGCAATGAACAGTTTTCAGGAGGCTGCTATGGGAATGTTCCCAGGCAGTGACAGGTCCCCCTGGGTCTCGGGAAGAACCGGGGCTTCTTGGTCCCGGTCTTCCTGTTGCAGACAGACTCCAGAACAGATAACAATGAGACAACTGACAAACACAAAGCAAACACAATCCGTGTGATGGGCAACTTGGCTAGAGAGATACAGACGGGAGCGGCCACGAACGACTCTGTTCCCCAGGAAGGGGAGATACCAAGTCTCCTACCTTCCTCTCAGAAAACCCTAGAGGAGACCCCAGGGAGGGGACCAGTGGGACCCGAACTCAAGGAATATCTGCCTGCCTCCCCGACTGGCCCAACTACAGATACAGACGGGAGTGGCTGTGAATGGCTCCATTTCCCCGGAAGGGGAGACACCAAGTCTCCTACCTTCCTCCAGACAATCCTAGAGGAGACCTCCAGGGAGGGGACCAGGGGGGCCCAGACTCAAGGCATGTCTACCTGCCTCCCCCACTGGCCCAAAAATACTGGTCCTGCGCAGGCACAAAATACAGATGCCAAATCGCCCAGACAAGAGACAAAGACACAACAGACACGGAACAATTTGAGCTCATTCTTACCTCCAACTGGTCCAAGAGTGGGGGTCCAGGGGCACCCCAAAATCCCAGATGAACCCCCACATGATAGACCCCAGATTCCAGGTACTATCCTCTGGAAGGGGGGGCCCAAGAACCCATACTCCAGTCCAGTTGATGTAAAAAGCATGAGGTTTATTTCGTCTGCAGTTGGGCTTCCTCCCTGCCTTGGGAGCAATGGAGTAGCCAGTCTAAAATTATCTTAAGCTCCAAGAAAAAAAGATACAAGCCTTACACACTCACCAGTGATTGCAGTGTATTAATGCTGGACAGGGATCACTGAAGTTTACAAGGCTGAGCACCTCAGTTTACACTTGTTCCTCTATTCTGCTCTGTCTGGAATGTCTTCTCATTGTGCCTGGACCCACCTTCAGTCCATCTCTAACATTATAGCACCACTTATACTGCTGAACACAAAGGCACCTACTAGAGATTCAGAGAAGATAGAAGTGTAGTCTGAAGTCTTGGTGTGGGTGTGAAGTTACAGAAAGCCCAGATGGTACAGAGAATGCAGAGATGGAGGTACTTCTGTGATTTGTGTGCCCAGAGAGAGTGTCTCACTCTAGTTTTCATAAGGGTTCCTCAAAGTGTTAGCCATAAGCATGTGCCACCCTTGAACTTATTTTTTTTAACTCCCAGTTTAAGACTCACCTTGAATCATGAAAGAGCTAGAAATGGCTCTTCTACCCTCCTTTTTAATGTGAATGCTCCAAAAGATTGATGCCATTGACCATCAAACGGATCTCACTGTTTGAGTAACTTGAAATCAATCAGTTCAGTAGTGATTGGGGTTTGCTTTATTTGGGCATTTTTTATTTTTTTTGATTCTCTTGGTGTATTGTTTGTTTGTTTTTATTTTTATTTTTGTGTTTTGTTTTTATTTTGACAGAAAGTGGGCATAAAGTTTGGTGATGGGGGATCTGGTGAAAAGCTTGAGAAGGAGGAAATATGATCAAAAATGTTTTTAAAGTTTGGGTATAGGTTAGAGTTTATTAACTTGCCCATGAAGACGTAACCTCCTCAACAGTTCTGTTTATCTTCCAGCATCAAATTTCAATAAAGGTATAAATTGTGTTGATAAAATAAAGCCAACAGTTTGTTTTCATTTTGAAAGGTCCTCTCCAAAATTTGCATGATTTCAGCACTGGGTGTAGTAGCAGTGATTTCAAGCCTGAGAACTGTTTGGTAACAAGAAAATTTGGGATGTGACCAGCTTGAAATGAACATGCATTGATCAGGACTGTATTTCAGGTCACTAAATTTGGAGCAGAACATGAAGTTATTTTCTTGAATAGATTTTCTTTTTTTTATTTGTATTTCTTCTTCTTCTTCTTCTTATTATTATTATTATAACAAAGAAGTCATACTTTCTATTCTTGTATAACATTATTCAAGGTCCCTACCCCCTCCCACCACATCAGGTCATTCTTTCTTCTCCACAACTCCCCATCCCCTCCCTGGGCAGGCAGCAGGCAGTCCCATGGTCCCACTGACCCAATATTGCTTAGTTCAGTCTCCACTCCTGGCAGATCCAGTTTTCTCCCTTCTCCATCAAGAGTGAGTCAGGTGTTCCTCTAGGGGCAGTGGTATCCAAGGAGTCAGTCCAGAGTGTTTTTGATCCCAAGCTGTTCAATGGTTGTGGTTTGCAGCTTTGACATGCTTTGCTTTTTTCTTGTTTGTTTGTTTGTTTGTTTGTCTAGAGTCCACTAATGAGTGAGTACATCCCCTGCTTATCTTTCTGAGTTCGTGATACCTCTCTCAGGAGGATATTCTGCAAATCCATCCATTTGCCTGCAAATTTTTTTTTCTTTTTAGACTAAATCGTTCTTTATTAACTTTGAATTTTTCTTTTTTTCCTTCTCCTTTATTTATTTTGTATTTATCAAGAAAAACAGTAAAATGAATTTAAAATGCTGATAAGTTAACAATAAATATAAAGAAGATAAAAATCATAAGCATGACTTATCAAGGATGATAATGCAAATAAGACTGCTACACATATATTTACTTTGTGTTCAGCTTTCTCTCTGAATTTTTTTTTCCATCCCTGTATATCCTTATTCAAGGTCCCTTCCCCCTCCCGCCACATCAGGTCATTTTTTCTTCTCCACAACTCCCCATCCCCTCCCTGGGCAGGCAGCAGACAGTCAGTCCTATAGTCCCACTGACCCAATAATGCTTAGTTCAGTCTCCACTCCTGGCAAATCCTGTTTTGTACCCCCTCCCTCAAGAGTGAGTCAGGTGTTCCTATAGTTGGAGTGGGGTTCGAAGGGTCAGTCCAGGGTGTTTCTGATCCCAAACTGTCCAGTGGTTGTGGTTTGCAGATTGGGCATGCTTGGCTTTTTTTCTTGTTTGTTTGTTTAGAGACCACTAATGAGTGAGTACATCCCCTGCTTATCTTTCTGAAGTTGTGATACCTCGCTCAGGAGGATATTCTCCTAATCCATCCATTTGCCTGCAAATTTTAGGATATCATTTTTTCTTACTGCTGAGTAGTATTCCATTGTGTAGATGTACCACAGTTTGTTAATCCATTCTTCAGTTGAGGGACATCTAGGTTGTTTCCAGGTTCTTACTATTACAAATAAGGCTGCTATGAACATAGTTGAGCTAATGCCTTTGGAGTGTGACTGTGCTTCTTTAGAGTTAGGTTTAGGGTTAGGGTTAGGGTTAGGTTACTGTTTTTCATATGTTAAACCACCCCTGCATTTCTGGGATGAAGCCTACTTGGTTGTGGTGGATGATATTTTTTATACATTGTTGTATACGGTTTGCTATAATTTTGTTGAGAATTTTAGCATCAATATTCATGAGGGAAATTGGTCTTTAATTCTCCTTCTTTGTTATGTCTTTTAGTGACTTGGGTATTAGGGTAATTGGGGCCTCATAAAAGGAATTTGGCAATATTCCTTCAGTTTCTACTGTGTGAAATAGTTTGAGGAGTAATGGTAGTAATTCTTCTTTGAATGTCTGGTAGAATTTGGCACTGAGACCATCTGGACCAGGGCTTTTATTTTTGGGGAGGCTTTTAATTACGCTTCAATTTCCTTAAGGGTTATAGGCCTGTTTAGGTAATTAATCTGATCATCATTTAATTTTGGTAGATGGTACCTGTCCAGAAAGCTGTCCATTTCTTCTAGGTTTTCCATTTTTGTGGAATACAGATTTTCAAAGTATGATCTGATAATTCTCTGGATTTCCTGAGGGTCTGTTGTTATGTCCCCCTTTTCATTTCTGATTTTGTTGATTTGAACACTCTCTCTCTGTTTTTTGATTAGATTGGCTAAGGGCTTATCTGTCTTATTGACTTTCTCAAAGAACCAACTCTTAGATTCATTGATTCTTTGTATTGTTCTTTTTGTTTCACTTGTACTGACTTTAGATCAGAGTATGATTATTTCCTGCCATCTACTTCTTCTAGTTGAGTTCGCTTCTAATTGTTCTAAGGCTTTCAGCTGAGCTGCTACATCTCTAGTGTGGGATTTCTCTAGGTTTTTCATGTAGGCATTTAGTGCTATGAATTTTCCTCTTAAGACTGCTTTCATTGTGTCCCATAAGTTTGGATATGTTGTGGATTCATTTTCATTAAATTTTAGGAAGACTTTGATTTCTTTCTTAATTTCTTCCTTGACCCAGAGATGGTTCAGCTGAGTGATGTTTAGTTTCCGTGAGTTGGTAGGCTTTCTTTGTTTTTTGATATTGTTAAATTTGCTTTATGACCAATTATGTGGTCAATTTTGAAGAAAGTTCCATGAGGAGCTGAGAAATATGTATATTCCTTTGCATTTGGGTGGAAGCTTCTATAGATAACTATTAAATCCATTTGTGTCATAACCTCTTTTAGACTCCTTATTTTTCTGTTGAGTCTCTGTCTGGTTAACCTATCCAGGGTTGAAAGTGGGGTATTGAAATCTCCCACTATTAGGGTGTAAGAATTGGTGTGGGATTCGAGCTTTAGTAGTGTTTCTTTTATATAGGTGGGTGCCCTTATATTAGGGGCATAAATATTCAGGATTGAAATTTCCTCTTGACCAATTTTTCCTGTGATGATTAAATAATGACCATCTTGGTCCCTTTTAATTGCTTTTAGCTTAAAGTCTACTTTGTTAGATATTAGGATTGCAACCCCCACTTGTTTCTTAGGACCGTTTGACTGGAAAATCTTTTCCCAACCCTTTACTCTAAGCCTGTGTCTGTCTTTGTGGTTGATGTGTGTTTCTTGTAGGCAACAGAAGGATGGCTTCTGTTGTTGTATCCATCTTGTTAGTGTGTGTCTTTTTATAGGAGTGTTGAGTCCTTTGATATTAAGGGATATTAGTGACCACTGATAAATATTTCTTGCCATTTTTGGTGGTAATTTGTTTGTATTTCCTTTCTCTGGAGTATTCTTCTGTGGAATTATTGATTGTTTATGGTTTCATGGGTATATCTGGGGTTCTTAGATTGGAATTTTCCCTCTAATACTCTCTGTAGTGCTGAATTGGTAGATAGATATTGTTTCAGTCTGCCTTTGTCATTAAATATTTTGTTTACTCTATCTATGGTGATTGATAATTTTGCAGGGTATAGTATTCTAGTTTGGCAGTCATGCTCTTTTAGCGTCCATATAACTTCTGACCAAGCCCTTCTAGCTTTCATCGTTTCCATTGAATAGTCAGGCATTATTCTGATGAGTCTGCCTTTATATGTAAGTTGGCCCTTTTCTTTTGCAGCTCTTAAAATTTTTTCTTTGTTCTGTATGTTTTGTGGCTTGATTATAATGTGGTGTGCTGACTTTTTGGGGGGGTCATATCTATTTGGTGTTCTGTAAGCTTCTTCTATCTTTACAGGCAGTACCTTCTTCAGGCTAGGGAAGTTTTCTTCTATGATTTTATTGAAAACGTTATCTGTGCCTTTGAGCTGATATTCTTCTCCTTCTTCTTTTCCTATTATTCTCAAGTTAGGTGTTTTTTTGGTGTCCTAGATTTCCTGAACATTTTGAGTTATGACTTTTTTGGTTTTAGTATTTTCTTTGACTGATAAATCTATTTGAGCTACTGAGTCTTCCACTTCAGAGATTCTATCTTCCATCTCTTGAATTATGTTTGTTATGCTTGTATCTGTGGTTCCAGCTTTTTTCTCCAGGTTTTCTATTTCCATCTTTGCCTCATTTTGTGCCTTTTTTATTGCTTCTATTTCAGTTTTTAGTTCCTGGCATGTTTCTTTAATTTTTTGGTACTTTTTCTTGGTTTTCTTTCATAGATTTGTTCATCTCTTTCAATTTTTTGTTTGTATTTTCTTCTATTTCTTTAAGGCAATTTTTCACATCTTCTTTGAGAGTTTCGATGATCATCATAAAGGAATTTTTGGTGTTGCTTCCTTCTGTTTCTACTTTATTGCTCAGTTCAGGTCTTGTAGTTGTTGGATCGACACTTTCTTCTGGGGTTACCTTGCTGTTCTTTATATTTTTATATATATTTTTACACCAGCATCTGCCCATGGCTTCAGTGGTTCACAATTAGGTGGCTCCTGGTCAGTTGTGCCACTCGGGCTTGTGTGTCTCCTGTCACCTCTGAACAAAAGGTCTGCTCAATCTCTACCTCTGCTCTGGGCAGGGGACTGAAGTTCAAGTCTTCAATCCTTCTCTGTTTGAGCAGTTGGAGGCAGGGTGGACGTGTGAGTTCCCTTAGGAGTAGCTGGGGGGACCCTGACAGCCAAAGTTTATCTCTGTCTGCTACAGAGTATGTGGGGACACGCTCCACAGACAGCACCCTCTCTTGAATAGATTTTCTTTTCAGTTTTTATTACTTAAATGAATTGTCTACAACAAGCTTCCTGGGCTGCTGAGGTGCATGCTTGGATAACTAGGAGTGCACAGTAGATTTGAGAAATACTAGCTTAAACACATTTGAACTGGCTTCTTAATAGCAACATTTACTACAAAACAAAATAAGATTTTCCAACGACAGAGAGCATTATGAACCATGTTTTAAAACATAGACAAGAAACCTCTTCAAAATGTATTTCAAGGTCTGTGTTCTACAGACCTACCCTGAAAGAAATGTTGCTCAAAAAATCCCCTTCAGAATTGCTCCCAAACTATTCACCAAAATGTCTAGAAAACTGTCATCTTGTCCTAAGTAATCCTTCTCTACTATAGGGAAACAAATTAAATGATATTTTTAAAGTTTGATTTGCTAAAAGATAATGATTAGTGTTAGTTTCTTGCATGGGGAGTGACACACACACTACCAGATGCCACACAGGAGTTTATTTTAGAGAGTTACTTAGAGGTGGGCACCCAGAGAAGAACAGTGGGGGAGTAGAGAAGGGAAGAGAGAGGGAAGAGAGAGGGTGCTGTCATGTGGTGCTTCTTTTTAAGAGAAAGGGTGGGCACATCCACGTAGCAAAGCCTAGGGGCATGCCCTCCGTACTCGATGCCATGTTGGCTTTAAAGCATGGCCACTACATGCCCGGAATTCTTATTTCACCCAGCTTCTTGTGGGGTCCACCATGTGGCGTGCCAGGAGTACTTACAATTAGTGCTTGGCAATGGATACAATTTAAAATATAGCTGAATTTATAAGGATTGAGAAAAGTACCTGGTTTGATAACAAGTTGCACCTTTTTCTTAATTAGGATACTTTGTTGCTGCTGCTGCTGATGCGTTAACCTGTCTGCCTTGTTCACTTGCTTTTAATTTGTGGCTTTTCTTTTGTTTTCTCTTAGATTTTTGTTCTGTTTTGTTTTTTGTTTTTGTTTTTTTTTTTTGGTTATCTTTTTATTTATTTGTGTGTGTGTGTGTGTATGTGTGTGGTGTGTTGATTGTGATTACTTTTCCTTTCTCACTCTTCACCTTTAAAACTAATTTATAATTTACAGATTTCTGGGTATTGGTTTTCACACATATTTATAAAATGATCCTTCTTAGATTGTATGAGAAGAGCATCCAGAGACCTCTTAGTGGATCCATGAAGCAACAGGTAGTATTGGACCTTATGATGAATGACTTTTATTCTCAAGTGTTCATCAAGTGCTACAGCCCTAACTTTTAAAGTTTGAGATGCAATAGCAAAACTAGCTCAGTTATGTTTTCCTTCTTTATAATTTCACAGATAGTTTTACTGTTAAATACCTCAACAGATGATTCTTTCCTTTGTTTACATTGAAAGCATGTACCTTTTCCTTAAGGCTTGCTTATTCCTGGGGTTTTTCTTGGGCTCATCTGCATTGCCAGAACTACTACTATTCTTGTCTGGGGTCATGGATGAATAACATATGGGCTCTTAAACACAACAGGGATCCAACTTAGTACTTAACACAGATATTATTGACATGAGTGTTGTGAAATATATGTTGAAGATTGTTACATTTGGTTATGCTGTGGAATATTTGTTTACTAATGCAAAGGTGCATTGCATTCTTTTATGTCGGATTTGTTTAACTCTGTGAAGCTGTGTTACCTTGCCTGTCTAAAACACCTGATTGGTCTAATAAAGAGTAGACCTATCAATATCTAGGCAGGAGAAAGGATAGGTGGGACTGGCAGGCAGAAGGAAAAATCTGGGAAGGGAAAACAGAGGAGGACATCAGGGCCAGCCACCAGCTACACAGCAAGCCACAGAGTAAGAAGTGAAGAAAGGTATATAGAAAGATAAAAGCCCAGAGGCAAAAGATAGACTGGATAATTTAAGTTAAGAAACTCTAGTTAGGGTAGTCACCAATCTGATTTCAAGGTAGGCCATCTCAGGTACCCTCTCCAATATTATTACTAGTAGTGGAAGTTGGGGTCATCCTAGTGGATTCCTGGGAACTTTTCTAGCACCATGTTTCTCTCTAACTCCATGATGTCTCTGTCTATCAGGCTATCTTTTTCATTGCTCTTCCACTCCATCTCTATTCCAACTTGACCATCCAGTTCCCTTATGATCTCATCCTCTATTTCCCCCCCCCTGCCAGTTTACACAGGAGATCTCATCTATTTCCCCTTCTCAGGGTAGGATCCATACATCCCCCTTAGGCTCCTCTGGAGCTGTGGGTTGAAGTCTGATTATTCTTTGCTTTACATCTAGTGTTCACTTATGAGTGAGTACATATCATGTCTATCTTTCTGAGTCTGGATTACCTCACTTAGAATGATATTTTCTAGTTTTGTCCATTTCCCTGCAAGTTACATGATGCCATTGTTTCTTATTGCTAAGTAATACTCCATTGTGTATATTTACCATATTTTCTTTATCTATTCTTTGGTTGAAGGGCATCTATAACTATCATCAAAGAGCCTACATCCAGTAAGTGATGAAAATGGATGCAGAGATCTATAGCCAAGTACCAGAATGAGCTCCGGGAGTCCAGTTGAAGAGAGGGAAAAGGGATTATATGAGCAAGAGTAGTCAAGATCATGTCTACAGAGACAACTGAACCAAGCTCCTGGGAACTCACAGACTTTAGACTACAGCTGTGGAGCCTGCATGCTAGAGTAGGCCCTCTGCATATGGGAGACAGTTGTGTAGCTTGGTCTGTTTAAGAGGCCCCTGGCAGTGTCCCTACATCATGAACTGGTTTTTTGGAAAGCCATTTACTTAAGGGGCTAGATACCTTGCATAGCCTTGATGCATGGGGGATGGGCTTGAACCTGCCTCAACTGAATGTAACAGGCTTTGTTGACTTCTTATCTTTCAGAGGAGTTGATAGAGGGTAGGTTGGGGAGGAGAAGGCTGGATGGAGTGAGGAGAGAGATAAGAGGGGAATCAGTAGTTGATATATAAAATGAATTAAAAAAAAATTTAAATAAAAAGAAAACAATAAACATAAAAAACATGAATAATAATAAAAAGCTGGCAAGAAACAAGCCAAGCTAAGGCTGAGCATTCATAATAAAGAATAAGCCTTCGTGTGTTTATTTGGGAGCTAGTAGTGGGCCCCCAAAGAGTAAAGGGTAAGGAAAAATAAAACAACTACACATGGGGAAATGAATCATTCACCATCCCACAGAACAGGTCTCCAGGACCCCACTGATGAATTTCATCACAATACCAAGAGCAGAATGCAGTCCCAAATTTGTAAACTGTGTTTTTATGAAATTTTCCATTTAATATTTCTGAGCATAGATGAGCATGAAGTAGTAGGACATGAGACCACAGACAAAAAATGGCTTCTATCTCACAAAGTTATGGGCAGGAATGCAGAGGAAGCTAACAGAGGACTTACCTGGAGTGAGTGGTTTAAAACTTTAAATGCCTCCTCCCCTTTATAGACTGGTTACACAAGAATCAGGTTAGGAGCAGAACAATTGCCAGTTCAGTCTCAACTTACTTAGGTCTCTGTCAGCTTTTCTTAGGCCATATTACCCAGTTATGGGCAATCATCAGTCTAAATATAACTCTCTTGTGATTAGTACTGACTCAACACAGTTTTAGTAAACAGATTACCCTCTACAACATGGGTGGGGGGTCACCCAGTCAGTGACAGCAGGGTATATGCTGGAGGCAGGGGTGACAAAACCTGTATGCACATGGAGTACAGAGAATACACTGAATTCCTGCTTTCTCATCAAGTTCCCTATTCTATCCCTCTTTGCCTTGTTTCTTTAAGACAGTATTTCTCATTGAACGTGGAGCTAGGCTAGCAGCAGAAGACCATTGAAATACTGTCTCCAATCCCCCCATAGCACTGGAGTTACAGGATGCTTTGGGCCATGCCCAAATTTTATAATAGGTGAGAGGGAGATTTGAACTCAGACCTTTGGACTTGTACAGGGAATGCTTTTACTCACTGAGCCATCTCCCCAGTGTCATCACAGATGTAAAATATCATGCCTGGCTTTTTACATCATTATTAGGACATCCAAATGCAGGTTTTCATGTCTGTGGGGCAAGCATTTTACCAATATTATGGGAAAAGAATGTGGTCCCCAGAAAAAGAAGAAACTTTGCCTTTAAACTGCTTAGATTATCAGTTGCCACATAGTCTTCCCTGGCTCCCCAGCCTTTTAGCCTTTCCTGAAGCTGTGAGGGCTGTCAACTTCCACTATCAAATGAGCCAATTTCTTAGACTTCCCAGCAGAGACATAAATAAACAAATAGACAGACACACACACACACACACACAGGCACAGGCATGCACATAGTCACACATACACACCCAGGCACACACATACACATATTCACACACACATACACACAAAGACAGACAGACAGGTACACACACATGCACACAGGCCCACACATACACATATTCACGCATGCACGCACATAGGCACACAAAGACACACAGACACACACACACACAGGCACCTACAGACACATAAACACACAGACACACATGTACACCCACAGGCACACACACACACACAGGCACACACATACTCACTCACTCAGCTCTATTGCCTCTGTTCTCCCAACCCTGAATAACAGTTTTAATAACAGAATACTCAGTCTTCTGTACTTTTATCAGGATTATGGGTTGTTTTTAACCTGCTACCCCCAAAGTCTTCATTATAATTTGAGAATAGAATAACTATTTTTTTCAAAGCAATACACCAAATTCAAGCAATAGAATCTTTATAATTAAACAAGAAAAATAACACACTTTTACTTGACCAAATTAGCCCCTTAATTGCCCTTGCTCTTCTAGTTAAATGTATCATCTTGATCTTGAACATTTTTAATTAGGAGATTTATATTAGAGAGCAAGTGTTAAAATTGTTTTAACTTGAAAGGCTCAGTTTGCAATGGATTAGAATAGATTCTGGTGGGTGTTTCTGAACTGCCAATAAGGACTAATTGAGACTCAAATGTTGTTTATTTTTTTAATTATATAATTGCTATTCATCCAGCCTTCTTGATTTTCTATGTTAAATAATCATGCTTGGGTCTCACCCCAGCCTCTCTGTTTAGTTAACCAATTCATTAAGAATTGGGTATATTCTGCATTCATTAGCATTCTAATGGGCAGATTGATTCCCTGTAGCCCAAACATCTACATGTGTTCAATGCTTGAGCTCATCTTTCTTCCCTTGTAAGTGATTATCGTTCTTAATTGAGGATGCTAGAAGCTGAAAACCATGCCCTGAAACATCCAGTCCAATGCACCTCATTAAAACTGCCCTTGAAAGCAAGATTTGATGATGGTACAAGCACCACAAAGGATGGCACATGCTCAAGGCTAAAGATCAAGGTTGAAGTCACCAGGGATTCCTATGCTCTGAGCTGTTTCCATGAGGCATCTCTGTAGCAGTAGCTGAGGTCTAATGGTCATGCAAACTTTTTCTTTTCCCTTCTATTCCAGACTTCTAAGTCAAAGCCTTCATCAACATGCATTAAATTGAATTGTGTCAAATATTTTAAATTCAAGGAGCATATTATATGAGGATTTTTTTTAAAGCTGTGAACACACAGGACATAACAGAATAATTAGTTCTACAAAGTATGAAAGTATGAAAGGAAAGAGAATGTCAAATATTTAAAGTGCCTTGTTTACCTATAGCTTTCTTTGGATTTCTGTACTTTCTTTAGATTGGAAGAAAGATTTTTCATTTTATTTCATTTAAATGTTCTTATAGGCTAACATTTTTTAAATTGAGCATACTCCTTTCTCAACACCCTGTCCCCACCCGTCCCCCCCCCTTTTCGGATCCTCTCACGCTTACTAAAGCCAGGCTTCTTATCTTGTCAGTGTACAGTGACTTCTTGAAGAGAGAAGATAGGACGCTATGAAGCCATGTTTTTTTCTTTGTAGAGTGAGTATCTGCAGAAGGTAAAAGAGAAGGAAAACAGAGAAATGAGAAATGGGGTGAGTCAGATATGGGGCAGATGCTAAATGATCAGAGAAATAGAAGAACAAGGCACTAGAGAAACTTCTCATCACTACTGAGTCCTCAGGTCTAAAGGGAAATCCTGACCACAAATGCTCAGACTGAATGCCTCTGGGTCCTCAGCAGAAAGGGAAGGAAAGGGCAAGGCACAAACTCCTGTCTCCTTCTACTTTATATTCCTGTCTCTGCCCAGCCATTTGACTTCATATCTCAACCTTCCTAGTGTAGGATTAAAGATGTGTCATCCCAAATGCTGAGATTAAAGGTGTGTGCTACCACTGTCTGGCTCTTTTGGAATGGATTAATCTCCTGTAGTCCCGGCTGGCATTGAACTCACAGAGATCCAGTTGGATTTCTGCCTGCTCAGTGCTAAGATTAAAGGCATGTGCCAACACTGCCTAACCTCTATGGCTAACTCTGTGGCTGGCTCTGTTCTCTGATCTTCAAGTAATCTTAATTTGATACACAGTATATTACCATAGGATTTTTTATTCATAGTTTCTACCCCAACATAGAGGAACATTGATAAGGAAACTGCCTTTCCCTAGATTCTAAACTGACTGTCTCTAGCCTCTTCTACTGGGAAGGTAAAGGCTGCCCAAAAGGAACTGGCCCAGGACATTATGCCTTATTCATTTTTTTTTCTAGCAGCATCTCCAAATTTTGTAAATAGCCTCACCTGTCTTTTATAAGAACCCCAACTTTGTTATTAACCTCTCTGTTCCTGATCTATCTTAAGTACATAGTTCTCTGATGATGGAAGACCTTTTTTAAAGTGGAAAAGGTTTAGCTCACCCATTTACTAAATCTTTGTATAAACCAGGGGAGAAGCAGGGAAAATCATTCCTTTCCAAAAGGACACAAACAGCAGCCAGCTGTATCCAACTGAAGAAATCACATTTTAGTTGACTAAAGCCATTGCCACGAAACTCAAGTCTTGCCAGCTCCCTGCACACAAGCCTATTTATTATTGCTGGTAGGACTAGGAATTTCCTCTCACTTATGTCCTTGACAGGCCCTTGTCTGGAACCCTGCTTTCAGGGGGTAGAAGAACTCACTAATCTCCAGTCTTTCTCTTAGGGCAGCAGAAAAACACAGATGAAGAAAGCAGCAATGAAAAATCCACACAATGAGCACTCAGTAAATAGTACGTTCACCCTGGAAAACTCCCCTGAAATTGCAATGTCTCATTTTTCCTCTTATTTTAAGCAGGATAAACAATATCAGCTCTTATTCTACCACAAGTGACAGAGTACAAATTAAGTGTTGATACCCACAAAACATTTCTAAATAAAGCAGTTGTTCATTCCACTTTTTCTTTCTTTTTAGTTTTCTTTTTCTTTTTGCTTTGTTTTGATGCCACGCATTCCATTGGGTCTCTGACAAGACCAACTGATCTCTTTCCAGTAAAAAGTGTTTGTATGTGTTGAAATTAAAAGAAAATCATTTGTATTTAAACACAATTATAAAAATATTTTTATTGTGATAATGGCATTCAGACACAAATAAGATCTGTGCACATAAAATCTAATAGCAGTTCTGGTGGTTATCCTAATGTCTGAGCAGCACACAGCATAAATGATTTTCAAAATTTTACAGTATTTTAAAGATGGTCTAAAAATTTGAGATTCTTTTGGCAACAAAGTTGTAGACACTGGTTATAAAACTGTAACTTATTGTCTATTTCTATAATTAAACAGAATGCTAAATTAAAGCGAGTAAGCATGTGTGATGGTTAATAGTAATTGTTGATTTAATAGGGTCTAGAATCACCAAGGGGACAACAAACTTATTCATCATGGACAAGTCTTGATGAGATGTCTCCACAGCTTCTGAGATGTAAGAATCTAATGTGGACAGTCTATGATGAATAAGTTTGTTGAGGTGGAAAAACTTACTTTAACTGTGGCTGCCACTGTTCCATAGGATGGACTCCCCAGCCTGAATTTAAAAAGAGATAGCCAACTAAGAATAGCATTCATTACCCTGTGCATCTGACTATGGATGCAATGAACGGCTGCCTATAGCTTTGGCCACAGGGACTTGACTGTCACAGAGGACTGTATCCTGGAACTGTAAGCTACAACACACCTCTTCTCCCTTGAGTTTCTTTTGCCAGGTTATTTTTGTCACAGCAATGATAAAAGTAACTAACACAGCATGAAAACCAAGCTCTGATTTTTTTCTGCCTGTACTTACAAGTCCAAAAAGAAAATCAATGCACCTAAAAAACTTGTGGGAGTTCCACTGAGGGCTGGACGCTTGGTCCCTGCTTATGGAAAGGAGAGAATATTTTCATTGGCTTCATCCTTTCCCTCAGGCACATGACTCTAGTTGCCCTCCTAAGACGGTGGAGGGGAAATCAGCCACTCTTTCCCTTCTTCTATGAATCATCTTACTTCCATAAACCATTTCCCACAGTAAAGAAGAATAACCATAATAATCACTAACAAATTCTAAGTGGTACAGCTACTGGTGAGAAAAATTGGAACTACAGTGATATATGAAATACTTGACAGCAAATGAGAGCAAAGTATCTATCACTGTGACCAAAGGCCCAACTATCTAAGACAGAATTGGATTCAAAGATTCCACAGCTTCTGAGATGTAAGAATCTAATGTGGACAGTAGACCTAGGAGGAAGATAGGCTGGCACACTGGACGTCGTCATGCTACTTGCTCTACTTGGCTCTGTTACTTGCTAATTCTATTTCAGGGTAGATGACTTCAGGTTAATGAGCCTCAGTTTACCCATCTATAAAAGAGAAAGGATCATGGAACCATCCACAGGGGGTTCTGGAGAGGGTTACATGTAATGAGCAAAAAGTTTAGCCCAGTGGTTGATAGAGTAAGTACTCTATTTCTGCTAGAAGTAGCATCACTATGTAAAAGCCTTTTCTCTCTTTTCCCTTCCCAGCCCTCTCTCTCTGATCACACTGTGTGTGTAAATGACCAGATGTAGCACAGTACCTGCCCAATCATGCTGCTAAATAAGATGACTGACTATACTAAACAACTACAAGCTCACACTATCTCTAGTGCCATGATATGAAGAGACTGTCCCCTCCATGACAGCACTGTCTAACAAATGCAATGGTCCATTGCAAGACTTCTGCCCTTGGGCTGAACAAACTACATTTTTGCTCAGCATTAGACCTGTAAAATCCTGTCATAGCTGTCTGCTTCACAAATAGAGCCCGGTCCTCTGCCAAACTCCAAAATAAGATGCTCAGTAGCTTTACCCAGCTGCTCACTTCAGTTAGCGCGTGTCAATACAAGTGAGGTCTACTATGGTTCAGTGATTTTCCATCACTTGTCAGTCAGCGAAGCCTTTTTCTTGTTCCCTCGCCCTCCCTGGGCTTCTTAAAGAATTTTAAGCCACTTTGCTCAGCTTCTGTTTGCCTGGTGCCTTCTTTTGCATTTGAATGTTTTTTTTTTAAAAAAAAAAAAAACAAAACAGTAATACATCTGAACATTGGCCAGAAGATGAAAGGCATGCGAACTTAGAAATAGAAAAATACATATTGTAGCCTCAACACAGAGCCTGGAGCCTGAAGCCTCAGTCCCTGAGAAACTATTCTTTACCTTCCCCACACTAAGCTAATATGTCTACCAAACTGTCAGATAAGAATCTTTAAGTAAGACCAAATTTTGGAGCAAAATTCCGAATGAAGCAAGTCAATTGAAAAGTGACTTCAGGGGGACTGGAGAGATGGCTCAGAGGTTAAGAGCACTGACTGCTCTTCCAGAGTTCCTGAGTTCAATTCCCAGCAACCACATGGTGACTCATAACCATCTATAATGACATCTGGTACCCTCTTCTGTATGCATACATAATAAATAAACAAATAAATATTTAACAAAAAAAAGAAAAGAAAAATGACTTCAGGATCCACTGTGTGTTTCAGGGGGCAGTTTTAGTGGGCTGTACCTTTCTCATAGCTTTGAACCCTACTTCACAATGAAGACCACCATCAAGGAGCCAAGGGTTGATAGAAGACAACCCCAAACCTTCCAGAGTATAAATCCAAGAAGATTTATAATCCAGAGAGTATTCTCATATGGTCCGGAGGCTGACAGATTCCCACAAACAACCAAATACTTGTATAGCATAAGTAAACAGGCTTTGATTAGCCATTATAATGGATCCTTAATGGTTTTCACCATTTTAAATGAGAAAACTTAATCCTGGAGATTTTATGATCATTCCAAGTCATGGTCTAAAAATGGCAGTCCCATCTCCATTTGTTTATCATTGCACATCAGAGAAAGTGGCCATCTCGACCAACCTAGGTGATTATACTATTCAACTACACTATTAAAGGATTTCATTTCACAGCACTTTTCTTTTGTCTTCTTTTTTTTTTCTCAGAATTAGACAAGGCTGGAATTCATTGTCTTATACTTACTTCCAAGCAGAGCCAGAGCTGACATAGTGAATTTATTCTTGGAGTACCTCTAGGAAGGGCCTCTCTACAGCCATCAATCACCACTCCAAGTAATTCACATGGTGTGCAACCATTTGTTATTTCTATCCATGTTTTATATTGTGTACTACTGATGCATTTAAATGAAATCAAACAAAATAATCTTTTAGAAATGGACTGTTTCACCTGTCCACACCTGTAATTTCAGCATTCATGATGCTGATGCTAGGGGAGCATGAGTTCAAGAACAGTCTGTCATACACAGAGAGACTTTATCCTAAAAAAATCAACAAAAATAGAAGTGTGTATTTAATCTCTGAATAAAATTTTTCTATCACTACTTCAAAAGTAACAGCAAGACTTAAAGACAAAAATAATTACCCAAGAGGTTACCCTTCTCTTAGCCTTGTATAAGTGGGTTTCCTGGTTGCAGAATCTCATTTAGAAACTAGACAGATAACTTTTCCCTTTCTCTCTATAATATTGACTACTTATGGAATACCTTCTGACTGTATACTAGGTTATCTTCTAGGGCCTGAAACATACTAGAGAACAAGATAGGATCTGTAGTCTCATAGAGCATATAGTTCAAATCACATAAAAGTAAATATTTAAGATAATGTCAGGTCTTAAAATGTGCTGCAAATAAATAAACATAGAGCATGTGATAGGGTATGCATTGCAGATGCCTCAAAAACAGGAGGAAATCATTACTTGTAGATATTGGAACAAACTCTTGCAGTGGGTACAAGCAGTATGTATGTGAGGACTAGGCAAAAGGCACAGTGCTGGAGGAGAGAGTGTAGGAAAATGATGTAAGGCGATGCAAAAGACTGAGCAGGGCTAATTACTCACCAATAAAGATCTTGCCTTCACAATTTTTGTTAGTATCCATGGAAGTCTGAATTCGGGACCCACAGAGACACCAAAACCCATGAATGCACAAAACTCTTGCAGGATATAGCATTATGTTTGCATGGAACCTGAATATATAATATTTTATACCCTAATTCATGTCTAGATTATCTACAATATCTAGACCAGTATAAACACCATGCAAAGACTTATGCTCTACTGTTTAAAGAATGACAAAAGAAGTGTCTTTATACATTCAGTGCAATTGTTTTCAAGCAATTTCAGTCCATAGTTGATTGAACTCATAAATGTAGAGTCTATAAGATATGGAAATATAATTATATTTGAATTTATATTAAAGCTATCAGAGGACATCCAGTAAAAGAGGGACCTAAAATAATGTAATATCTAGAAAATCAGGAAAAAGAAGGCACAGTTGCTGTTCTCGGGAGCTGGTGACCCATGTGATTAATGGCAATGCAAGGCAGAAACTGAATAGTCAAGTGAAAATTCTGAATTGAGGCTGTACATACTCTCCACATTTCTTAGCATCTAGACAGTAATACTATTTGTAGTACAACATATTCATGGCCTATCTCAGGATTTCAACAGCAAGAGCATAATTAGCTGGTGTCTTTGAACTCAAGAAGAAATGTTTGTCAGTTTTCTTTTTGACATGTAATTCTGCCTTTCAGAGAGCAAAAGCTATCTTTTCAGTCCCTATAGAAAGGGCTTGTACAAGTCCTGACATCAGTCTTTTATCTATTTGATCTGTGAGAAAAGGAAAATAATCCTCTGAGCATTTCACACTCAATGCAAACTCTCTTTCGTGTTTGCTAATGGGGGCTTTTGAAAAGGAATATTTAAAAAACTTAACTCTAGTTAATGAAAAATAAAGTCACTGTAGATGTATGACTTGTATGCAGAGTGCAGGCATGCCTGCAGAAGCAGAGTTTCTGGGATGGGAATTTCTAGCTTCTTGCAGTTTCTCAAAAACCTTGAACAAACATTTTCTCATTCAGAGTTGGTCTTGTTTTTTCATAGTCAAACTGAAGGGCTGACTTAAATCATTCTTAAATTCTTCCACCTCAGCTTTTGCTTACAATGATCCACTAATCCTCCTGCACTTGTATTGATTTTTGAAGAGCATCATGCTGGTAATAATCCTGTGCACTGAGGAATGACTAGGGTAATTGATTTGGGGCACTCTAGCTATCCTTGGCTGTAAAGGAAGAATGTGTAATAGTAACAGCAGAACAACCCTTACAAGGAAGAGACAGACAATTGTGTCAATGGAGGCTATCATTAACTTTTAAACATTTAAATACTGAAAGACATATGAAAGCATCAGAGAAATCATGGCCCATATTTGGAGGTAAGATGTAAATAGATAAGAACTAAAATAACACAGAGCAGACTCAGTAAGGCACAGTAAAGATGCTCCATGAGGTGCCACACCATCAGCTCCATCTAATAAAAAAAATACAGAGCAAACTGAACTTAGAAAAAGTTGAGCTCATAATATCAGACAACTATGTTTATTGATCTACCCAATTTAATCAGTAGTTGAAGGGCAAATGGCATGATCCCTTTGCCAACAGATCCTCTAGCTCTGGGGAAAAAAAAGGTGGCAAGCCATGGTGATCAGAATGCTAGATATTTGTGAATCAATAACTGGAATTTTTAGTAGGTGCTAATTCCTGCTGAGATGCTAGAATTTTCTTCTCACAATTGTCACCAGAAAGATGTGCATAGTCAGACCGTGAATAAAGCACACATAGCACCCACACCACCACTTACCAATGACTCGTTTTCTTCCAAGGAGCACATACCCTAGGGAGAAACTCTAGGGAGAAAAATGTTCATTTCTAGTCAGATATTTTAAAAGAGTATTTTAAAGATAATTATTCAAACTTCAATCCCTTTGAACTTAAATGATAGCATGCCAGGTAGAATAAAGGTACATTCACCATAGCAAGAGTCTTTTAGCTCCATTTGTCCCTTCAGCAGAGACTGCTACTGTATTCTTCATGTCACACCCTCCATGCCACTTTAATAAAGAGAACATGTTTAAGCCAAATTCCCAAATTTGAAAGTTATTTGCCTGAAGTTTATCTCAGTCCCTGCTTTCTTTATTGGCATGAGCTGCTTTTCTGATGAGCCATGTTTCCTACATGTTAATGACTTCTGAGACTCTGAAGAATATCTGAAAACTTTGGGAAACCCATCATTTTATTTCACTTCTGCCAAATAGTGACAACTATGACTAAATGGTCTTTCACTGTGTAAGCCAATGTCTACTACATGGCAGGCACTCAGCTTTGCAATGGGTATCCAGTGGTGTCTAATTACAAGAAAGAAACACCCACACGAGAAGGCTCCTGAATGTCACCGGTGTTAGTTGTTGCAGCCATGCCCCCACCTGCAGACGCTCTGACGAGGCACATGGCGCCACATCTGGGGTGTGTCTGCATGGCTATCCTTTAAGGAGCACAAACCACGTGGGAGACACTTTTTTTCCTCCTTCTCTGCTCTCTACTCTCCCCTCTCTTTCTTTCTCTTCCCCTCTCCCACCCATTCCTTTAATAAACCTAACGTGCTAGAATGTCCACCTTTTCTTCCATGCGCAAAATACTAACAACTGGCTCTTAGGTACTGACATATTGCTTCCTTATAAGTTGCAGACACAGCTGTTCATCATAGGAAATTCACATATGTCCTTAGGACTTGGATCTACCATAACATACAGCTGACATTCTTCTATATTAGCTCTGTGTTCCTCTCATAAAGGCCAGGTGACAACCAGACCCTCTGAGCTCAGCTCTTCTAGTAGTACCAGAGGATAGAGTCACAATCCCCAGTAGTCCATGGAAGCTCTGTAATCCAATTTCAAGGGTCCACATTGGGTCACATACACATTTCTAGATCAATTACAGTCTAGTTAAAGAATGAAAATATACAATGGACCAGACCTTATGCACACTCTTAATTAGGGTAGAAGGTGAGGTGAGGGCAGTTCTCTAAATCTAGTAACCAATAGGACAGACTTAGAAGAAATCTGAAAGCGAATTGGGAATTGAGGAGTGGATGTTGGCGGGCCACACCAACAGATGTCCTCTATAAGAGGAAACCTTTTTCTAAATCAGTTTTACAAAATTTTGAAAGAGCAGTCTCTCAGGTGGGGAAAATAAACTAGTGATAAACATCATGTTTAGGGTGTTTGTTTGTTTGTTTCTCTGGCAGGCCCTGCAGAAAAGCTCAGGTCTTTAAACATGTAGTTCATTTGATCCTTTATAAATGACTTTTCTTTAAAAGTCAGATATATAATTGTGGAGCTATAGTACTAAATGAAAATATGGGCTCCATATTAAATATATGTATATATATATTGAAAGGCTCAGAATGGCCACAGCAAAACATCAACCAAGTGCACAGATAACATTCACATGAAGCAGGCTGTCTTTACCCAACTTTTCTTTTATACAATGAACAGTATTTACCAGAGCATAGTATTACCAAGAATTATAATAGGAGATATTACCTTTAGTTCTGCTTGGCTTTTAGTCTGAGGTAGAAATGGAAATGTGACATCAGATGCCAAGAAAGAAGTGACTTTGGAGAGACATCGAACAGTTGGATCATCTGTGTCAACAATCCTAACAAGTGAGTGGTTTCTTGGGATGAATAAATAGGGTATGGATTAGGGGAAGAAGGAAATGTAATCCTGTCTATTTTGTGTTTGGTCAAGCTTAATGAATGGCATTGGGCTAGGTTCTAGCTGACAGTTGCCTTGATAACATTCTTAAAGGACTGAGATCAGAAACCAATCTTCTGGCACTGTGGTCTTGGACTACCAGCTTTCAAAACAGTGGGAAAATCAATTTCTGCTTAAGCCACCTAAACTGTTAAAGAAATACTGGGGGATAAACATACCATTCAGTAAATATATGTCTAAAAATTCAAGATCATTTTGAGGAATTGGATGATACAGATAAGAGAATATAGAATAAATATTAGAACTGTCAGTAGCACAGATATCTTAGGTGCATTCCTAGGAGATTCAAGGACAGACAAATTAATAAAACCTTCAGCCAACAGCTAAATGTTATTGTCATTCTTCAGGATAAACATTATAAACCTCTAGGATTTAAAGAGTGGCTTAAGGAGCCTAGTTTTAGGGAAAAGCCAGCTGGCAGTCTCATCTCATAAAAGCTAAATGCAAGTGCTCCTGGGAAACAAAATGGAAGTAAGATCTGCCTCACTGGGATTATCACTCTAAGATATGTACATATAGAGAAAAAGGCCATGTGAGGACCTGAAGAAGGCAGATACTGCAAGCCAAGGGAAGAGGTCTTTAAAAGAAGGCATCCTTTCTGAGACTCAGAAGAAATGTGAAGATTATATACTCCTTAAAATACTGGGAAGTAAGTCAATTTGCAAAGGAAATGACTAGAGCTAAGACAGGACTATACAGAATTATATAGAGCTTAAAATAAGGCAAAATTTCAAAAAAGCATAGCTCAACTATTTGGCACAATTTTACTGTGCTCTATTCTGGTGTAGTTTTATTAATAGTAAAGAGACACATTACATTGCATTGACATGAATAGATTTCCAGAAACACATTCCATTAGGCATTTCTCTGTTAATCCAAAATCTCTGTTTTAGGTTCTTTTCCTAATGCTGTGATAATATATTCCTGACAGAAGAAGAAAATATCGTGTCTTCCCCTATTGATAGATAAAGGAAGAATCAGTCTGAGAGCCAATTCAGGAGAAAAAAAAAAGGTCAGATGAGCCCACATCTTATCTACACATCATTTGAATTAATTCCGCCATCACCTAGTCCAAAAAAATAACAAATAACCAATCTACTTTTCGCCCCTTTCTAACACTCTGCCAACCCACAAGGACAGCTTCGTACAATAAATACGAGTCACACAAATAACTTTAATTTTTAGTAGTCACATTGAGAAAAAAGAAATGGGTGAAATTAGTTCTGATACTGTAACTCATTTAATTTAGCATATCTAAAATATTTTCCTCTTCATATGTAATCAATACATATTTTCTATTGTGATATTCCATACGCCTTGGAATCAGGAAAGTCTAGAGAATGTTTTGTAGGGAGGGATGTCACATCCCCTTCTGGGCATTTTACTAGTGTTTATGACACTATGTAAGGTAGAGTGAGAACAGTGGGCAGCCAGACAAGGCAACTCTCTAACACTGGCCAATTAGAAAATGATAATGTATATGCATTCCCAAAATTACATGTGTAAAATTACTCTTTTCAAATTGTGCACATGGGATATTCTACAGATATACAACACAGATATATAGAAACAGCACCAGATGAGAAATGAACAAAATATATTTATCTCTTGAAGTTTTTGCTCGCTGATTACATTAAACCTTCCCTCACCATTATTAATAAATGTAATGGGATAGAATAGCATCATTGTCATTGAACATCTTGATTTAACATTTACATATAATTAGGTGAACCAAAGCTCTGACACTGTTTTTCATGGCATTCTAGTCTTTGTCTTAATGTCTGTCACAACTGAAAACTAGATCCCTCCCAAAAGACAAAGCAACATAAATTAATGAGTGTATTACTAAATGCCCTTGAAATGGTGATATTCATTTTCATTCTCACTTAGCATTTAAAAAAAAAGAAGAAGAAGTAATAAAGAAAAGAAAAGCTTTTGTAACAATCGAGCAAGTTTCCACAGCCGTGCTGTCTGTCTCTGGTGCTTGACATTTTCTTTTTACACTTCTAAAGCATATGTTCAAAGCCTATATGAGTCTGCATCATGAAGATTAACAAGGTGATTGGGAAAGTCTGTTCAGTTACTAAGGTGTTGTTCCAGCACACTGTGGTGAGAGGCACTTCTTGACATGGGGGAAATAGTTGGAATTTTGGAGATGCTGTAGAGCATGGCAATGACCACGAGAAGCTGGAGGCAGGTGGCCAGAAGCCAACAAAGAGCCGAAGCTCTAAGTCACACAGTCAGAAGAAATTTAATTCTTGTAGCATCAGAATGAACTGAAAAGCATATTAATTTCCAGTAGAGCCTCCAGATAAAAACACAGTTCAGTTGAGACCCCAATTTTAGCCTCACAAGAGCTTCAGCAGTAGTCATCCATACTGCTGACCCCTGACCGCGGGACACTGAGGTGAGGAATGTGTGTACTGTGTTCAGTGCTACATATCTACAATCTGTTACACAGCGACATAAGGCTCAGGTGCTTGTGTGCAGAGATTTCACAGATGCCACATGACCATGCTGAGAAGCAGGCTCCAAAGGCAATGGGAAAGTTTCCAGACATCTCTTTTACATGCTCTATCCAGAATAGGTTTTTCAAAAAGTTTATTCTTCACACATTATTAAAACACAAAGTATAATGGAGAAATAGACTAAACACACTTATATCTAAATCTAACTGAAACTAGTCCCTGTCGTTACAGATAAGAACAACTAATGAGTGTTTTGGTGAAAGACAGGTGTATATCTAGAGGTCCCAAAAGTCCTTTAGTGAGATCTTAAATGATGACAAAAATGTGGTCATTTTTTTTTCTCCCTCTCAGCATGAAATGACACAGAGATTCTACTGTTGTTTCTAAAGTTTTGATTTTAAAATCTGTGCAGATTTAATTTTTGAAGTCAATGCAGCCTTCTGTGCTTTCATTATTGTGACCCCCACACACACACATAAGCAATGCAGTAAATGAAATTCAAGATTGGTGCTATCTGTGTTACACTCCTAAAGAAGCTTTAGAAATAAGCCACCAACCTCCCCATCATCTCCCATAATTACTTAAGTACCTCCCCATGAAACATTTTAATTCATTTGAAGATTAGTCTACATTTACTTGTAAGGTGTGGGAGCCTAGTTTAAGGGACATAGGGAGTGCCAGCATAACTTGGCATTGATTTTCTGGTCCTCAAGCAATGACCACATCTCAACATTCCTGCTGTCACTTTGCAAACAGTCATTTTCTCTGTGTTTAAAGTAAAAAGTTCTTTCACTGAGCAGGTAGACCTTTGGATTCTTTTTTTTTCACTTATAGATTAAGTGGAATAATACATCATTTGAGCCTTTGATTTCTTACATTATATCCTCTGGGATGGCCCTAGAATGTTCTCCTGGTTGTTTATCCCGTGTTCTTCCTCTTCCCTATAAATGAAGTGACACTGACATTCTGTACTGACTTTTTTCTTTCTAATTGGTTTATACCCATTCTATCCTAATTATGTATGCTAAATAAACTTAAAAATCAATGAAAGAGGGCCAAAAAAATGGTCCATTGAGTGAAGGCATGTGCCTGGCAGGTCTGATATCCTGAATTTGACTCTTAGGTCATCATGGTGGAGAGAACTGATTTCTACAAGTTGTCCTCGGATTTCCTCATGTTTACTGTGATGCATACACACATATACACAAAATAATAATAAATAAATAGAGTATTCAATCTTAAAAGTGAATGAAAGCAGTTACTTGCTAATAACCACACAGATTTTCCTTGTCTTAAATTTGGTAATATTGATCAGAAGAATTCATATCTTTACATTTATTACCTGAACCTAGGGTAGTAAATAGAACACAAGAAGATATGCTAAAAGTATTTGTACTTTCAACTGACTGTCAAATGAAATTCCTCGAGTATATGCCATCCTAAAAGTTAGTTCTTCTCATCTCTAGTTTTGTTTTGTTTTTAATGTATATCACAGAAAAACTTTGTCATAAAGAAATATTTCCTAACTTGTTTATACCACTTATACAGTACTGTTTCAACCATAACCAACAACACTGGGTAAGACTAACTTTTTTCCAGTGTTAAATGGATTTTGTGTTTTTCAAAATTGTATCCAATGACATTAGAAGAGTCATAAGATAACAGTCAAATCCCGAGTCATAATAGTTAAATGGGAAGCCACTCAATAAATGGGCAAATCACGTTGGTCAAGACCCTCTCTAGTGCTCTTCTATCTCTAGCTTTGTCACATTTAGCTTCCTTCAAAATCCTAGTAGTAGCATTGTTTAAGTTTCTGCTTGTGCATTTGTGTTCCATTTGAAACAGAAGCCTCTCACTTGATGAAAATCCCCATCTTGTGATGATCAGCTTCCCATGCTATTCATATCTAGCATGGCCTGGACCCTGTAGGACACTTGCTTCAGTGCATAGAATACAGTAAAAAGCAATAAGCTACAACAACCATGATTTGGTGACAAAGGCTTTAGTTTTCATCTTGCTAGCCTCTATCCCTTGCTGTCCTTCTCTCTTTTGTTTTATAGCCTATTTGGTTCACTGAAAAGAGCTGTCCTGCTAACAGCTGCCCATTAGATAGGCTCACATGGCAAAGAGTTGAAGGTGCCAATGAGGACCAGGCTCTCAGTCCACATGGACAATAGCTCCACTAAGGCAAGCATGAGTGAATTTTGGAGTAGGAGTCTTCTATAATGGAAACCCAGACTGTCTGTAGTCTCATAAACATATTTATTACAGCCATCTCAGAAAGAGACGTCTCTAATCCATGCCCAGATTCCTGAACTGTAGAAACTATGAGACTGTAAATGTTATTGTTTTAAGCCACTAAGTCTCCAGGGTCATTTGTTGTGCAACAATAGGTAGCTATTTCATGAGCCACCAGGAAAAAGAAAAAAGGGAAACAAGCATGTCTTCCTCCATTTGAGGGGCCTTTCTGGAAATCCAAGAGTATTGATATGGATATGTCATTGGGTAGAACATAGTTACAAGAATACATTAGTATTCTTGCAAGGGGCCAGGAAATACCACATCTAGGCAGTAATTGTCTCTAGTGTATTAGAATTCTGTGATTACAAAGAAGAAAGAAATAGGAAAGTGAATATAGACATAAATAGTCTCTGCTAAAGCTATTAACAAAGGAACTCAGATAAGACTGTTAAGATTAAATTTAGTGAAATTCCTTGAGTTCTTAGCTTGAAAGCAGGAAAGTTAGTTTGTCTTCATGTTTTGGACAAAAAGATTTTAGAATTCTAGTAAATTATTTGGCAAAACAAATTACACAAACTAAACCTAATCACTCATACATTTTCATATACATTAAGACTAAAGTCATAATTAACAATGTTCACAAAATTGTATTTCAAATGTTTTCTCAATTTTTAAAAGTGAGGAATTTTGCGTTAGAGCTGATTATAATAATTCTGATTATTTTAGACTAAGTAGTTTAAACACTGAAATATATTTCCTGAGCATTCTAGAAATTGGAAGTCTCAGATCAGGGTACCAATATGATGAGATCCTACTAAGATACTACATTCTGGATTTTAGATAGCTGACTTCTCCTTCTGTCCTTTATGACAGAGGAGAGAGAGAGAGAGAGAGAGAGAGAGAGAGAGAGAGAGAGAGAGAGAGAGAGAGAGAGAGAGAGGGGGAGAGGGAGAGGGAAAGGGAGGGAGAGGGAGAGAGAGAGAGAGAAGATGCTTTTGGCAAGGATCAGTCATTTCTTATGATATTCTTATTGTTATAATTTCATTTAACCATGGTTACCTTTCAAAGAGCCAACCTTGAAATGTAGTCATGCTATGGGGTAGATCTGAACACAGAAAGTCAGGATATACATACATTTTTGACCAAAATAGAGATGTAAATTCATAATGATGATGAAAAGCCTACAGTAGGACAAGAAGTGACTACTGCTTTCTTATTTACTTGTGTTTGCATTAAGAGTTATTTTAATATTTCTCAGAACCATCTATTCATTTTTTTTTTTTTTTTTTTTTTTTTTTTTTTTTTTTTTTTTTTTTTTTTTTTTTTTTTTTTTTTTTTTTTTTTTTTTTTAATTATTAACTCTTTTTTTTTTTTCCTTTATTTTGTATTTATTAAAAAAAAAACACAGTAAAAAGAATTTAAAATGTGGAAGAGTTAACAATAACTATATAGAGGATAAGAATGATAAGCATGGCTTATCAAGGGTAGACATACAAATAAGATTGCTACACCTTTTTTGAAGGTAAACAAAACACATGATTTCCATAGTGAATTCCAAATCCTTCTTTTCTTTAATGTTTGGAATGTTCCCTAAGCTTCTTCCATGATCTCTAATGGTCCATGTATGATAAGAAACACCGTGTTTGATTCATACTGCAAGTCTTATTTGTTGGTAAATCAATTAATTAATGGGAACTCTAGTATTTTCTTTATTCCCTTAAAATACTTAGTATGATAGCTTGAAGAACACTATTATGCTGGTATTAGGCTTATTAGATGAAGTCTGTAGGCTTTTAGGAAGTCTATATGCCATCTGAAATTTTAAGCAGAGAGCTTGCTTGTATGTTGCAGGCAGTGGTGATGATCAGTAGCATCTGCTTTGTGAGATTATTTGAAGTTTTAAGTGAGAAAATCTACTGAAGCTGCAGAGCCTAGGTTCTACCACAAAGTAAATTCTCTACAACTGTTAGCTCAGAACAAGTGAGCATGTTACTAGGCACCACTGTCGCCAGCACTGAGGTGAGATAGCCAGGTATCATTTTGCTAGATGGAAGCTGGGAGAATGTCCAGGACCCCTCTGATAACTATGGTGCCTCGGGTGCAAAGAAACACTGGGACTTTGCATTTCTATCCACGACAGTGTAAATTAGATCCCCAAATAGCTTCTCCTTTTGTTTCAAAATGGTGATATTCATCACTTGTTTTGTTTTTGGCTTCCACTAAGTGCTGGCACACAATGGTGCAGAGGAAAATGTCCTTGTTGCTATTGGGTTTCCTTTACTTCTGGTAGAGTCATGAAGGACATGAGTGAGAGGCTGGACTGGAGAGTGGGGATTTTGCCTAAGGAAGAGTAGCCTGGAAAGGCTTCTTTGCGAAGATAGCATTTAAATTGAAGCCTAAAAGGAGAGAAGTGACTAAGTGAAACGAAACTTTTGGGAAGAGCGTAGGCAAAACCATATGGTTGCAGAGAGCTTGGCATTTTTGAAATCCATTTACCAGCATGGTCATGGCACAGTAGCCGAGGAGGAAAGTTGTGTAAGATGTCTGGAAGAAGAAAGTTGAGAAAAGAAAATCTGTTACTTCTTTAACATGTAACTGGAACCACCATGTGGCTTTATTTTAAGGTTCATTTTTATGCTGCATGGAGAATGACAAAAGAGAGAACCAATGGATAAAGATAATTCAAATGAGTGTTTATGATATCTTAAACTGAATACTGTTAATTGAGATGTCAATGGTGGACAGATGGAAGTTTTTCTAAGAGATGAAATTGTCTGTATTTTCATTGGACTTCATAGATGAATGTGAGGGGAAGATGACAATCTTCTGGATACTGGCTAAAATCATTGTATAGATGATGGCACAGTTTGGTGACATGTTGGTGATTAAAAGAAAATAGAAACAAATTTATAATGGAAAAAATGAAAAATTCAATCTCTCTAATTAAATTCAAGTTGCCTGTAGGACACACAAGTGAACAAAAATGATGAAGCCAAGAGGAATATATACATATATATGCATATTTGGATATAATTTACATAAACATGCTATTTAAATCAAATCAAAAGAAACTAATAAACACACACATAGAGAGAAAGAGAGAGAGAGAATATAATTGAATTTATAGGACCTAGGGACCATGAACTATACACAGAGAAAAAAACAATTGCAATGAATGCTGAAAAAGAACAGCTTATGAAAAAAGGGAAAGTCAGGAAATGACATTATCAAAGACAAGAGGAGAAAACAACTCTAAATGGAAAGAAAGTCATGTCCAATGCTGCTGACATCAACTGTGATAAAGACATTACTTTAGTCAAATGTTTTGGTAAACAGCTGAAGTGGCATGTTATCAATTAATAAGAGGGGGTTGGAGGTTAAGAAGTGTTAGGATATTATTACACAGTTATTTTGAGAAGTCCAGAATAAAAGAAAATAGAGTCATATCTAGAAGAATACATAGACCAAAGAAATGCTTCGGTTCTGTTGATTTTATGGTGGGATATATTGGAACCTGTTTGATTGTCAAAAGAAGTGAACCAGGATAAAGGAAATAGAAAATCTCCTGGAAAAAGAGAGGATGAAATCTTCAGCATCAGGAAGGGTTGGCTTGAGAAGAAAAACAGAATCCCCATGGTGACCATTGAGAATTAAGAGAGGATTCCAGATCACAAGTATGAATTTATTTGGTCCTTTGGATGTTGGCGGCTTCTGATCTTTCAATGCAGTATGAGGGAGCTCTTTGTTGTATAAGAATGTGTGAGGCATGAGGAAATGAGAGGAGGTGCAACACAGCATTCTGAGCATACAGTTTAGGGGAAGTCAAACCTCCTAGAGAAGCAGGGTGAATGCTGGAGGGCAATGTAGGCCTAATAGAAAAATAGCACGCATTAAAGTGAAGACATGTTCTCTTTCAGGCTTAGCTGGCAACAAACATCAGCTCACTTGGAAGCCTGGAAAAGGCAAGTTAGGTTCATCTGAGTCTGTGTTTTTTCAGAAGGTGGAGGAGGGAATGAGAAGCAGTAGAAAGAACTAAGTGTATTGTAAGGAATCCAGGAAAGACTATTTAGAGAAATTTTAGGGAAATAGGGCCAACTCAGTTATTGAGAGTCTGAAATAGGCAGACACTGCCCTCAATTGGATGACAAGTCAAAAGGTTAACCATCAGACAGTAGGTTTGCCTGCTCTGTGCTATGTGCCTGTATTGGAATGTCCTTTGGCTTGTTGGCTTACCACCTCACACAATGACGTCAGAGCTTGTTTGCTAACAATTTAACCATTTCATTCATTTACTTCAAGCTGAAGTGATCACTGTTGATAGATGAGCAGTGCCTCCTAATTCAAACTCTTCCTTTGCTTATAGAAAGCATTGAAATCTAGAGTAATCCATAGCCATTTGTTTTCACCTTTCTTTTTAATGCCCTAGGCAAAGAGGAGCCACTGTACACAGATACCCTGGGTAAGATACCTTACTTCATTTACCCATTTTCAATTTCTGTCAGCAAACAGTGATCAAGAAGGGACAATGAAAAAACCCACCTGTGACTGGAATCTAAATTAAATATGCTAATGCCATTTGACTGCTGTTTTGCAGAAACCTGCCTCTCATACTTATTCTCTAAAGGTCAATAAGTTTAGATCCAGGTTACTCTGCAGGAAGCAGTTGAAAATGAGAACAGCTTGGTAATCAATTATTTCTTCAAACTTCTGTTTCCAAAGCCTCTAGTCCCTGAATTTGGACCTCATTTTAAAAACTGGGAGGCTTGAATCCTAGTGGAAAAGTGCATCATTTGAGTTTGGTCCTACCCAAAGACTTTAAATCAGATAGCCCAGCTTGTATCATGTTAATAGCACACACTGCATTAAAAATCACTCCCAGACATTCACTCTAACAAGGAGCATCATCCTGACCTGGTCCAGGCTGTGTTGACTTCTTAGCCCTGCGTTTTCCATGAACACGTGTGTAGATAGACAATAAGGACTTCGCCAATACTTTTAGCCATGATATGAAAAACCAAAAACAACTCTTGGACAACTTCCAAGAATGGATCTTCTGGGCATAGAACCAAGGCCTAGGCAGTGCCTGCTGCCATACAGATACTATTCAACAAACACTTGAGAGTGTAATAACAATAGAAAACATACAAAGACTGTTTACTATATGGTGGTCATATGTGAGACTTGCAGTGTTGTATAATTTATTATTGATTGAACTTTATACAAGCTCCTAGAAAGAAGTAGTATGATATTTCCAATTATTATGCTAATATAAGACAGAGTAAGGTTTTCACTCAACTTCCTCCAGCATCCTACTACTGGTCAGAAGACTGTCTTTAGAGATACCTGTGTCCACTGTATAATTGTAGCATCTGCTGATTGCTCAGTCCTAGCCCTGTGCAAAGTAACAAACACTAATCCTGAGGCTCAGATAAGGTATCAGGGAATCTAATGCCCAATGTAGCTAGCTCACATGCATGGAGCATTTTTCATACCCCAGGTCCCAATTAGGCACTACACAGGTGCTTTTATTCCTGCCTTCTCTTCCGAGTATTGTTCTTCCAGTTTTAAAGTTGAGTCAAAGAGGGCTTTAAGAAGAATGTGACTCATCCAAGGTTACTGAGTAATCTGTGGGGTTACACTTGACCACAGGTCAATGTGCCTCCAAAGCCATTGTCCTTAACGGTTCTGCCTTACTAAAGCAATATCTAAGAGGTCAGATGCCCAGGCATCTACCTAGATCACTTCTTAAGTCTTCCTTCTGTTTGGGTTAAACAGAGAGTTGGTTTATAAAAATTGTCATACCCGGTAAGAACTCCTGAATGCTGTCAATTCTAAGAAAAGGGAGAGCTGGGGTTTTCTCATTCAAGGCTGTGCTTCTCTGAAGCAAGTTTTGAAGCTGAGATGACTGACAAACTCTGAGTCTTTGTTAACGAAAAGAGCAATCAACTGAGATGCTAAGCTCAGGCTACAGGGGCCTCCCCTGGTGGCTGTGGGCTGCCTCATTTCCTGTTTCAGGGGGTCATGATCCTCTGCCTGGATTCCATGGACACCTGGATTTCTCTTTCCAGGCTATGTACCTGAAGTCCTCATACCCCTTGACCATCCAATAGAAAAACCCAGGCTTCCTACCTTTTTATACCCAGCCGACCAACTTCTTCAAATTCAGATTTGTCTGAAATCTCTCCCATCTATGAACCCAATTTCTCAATAAATGGCTAAGGGCACACACTATGTGGTTCATAAAGCCTAGATAAAATCTCAAAGGGCATACTTACTATGTGCCTCTAAGTAAAGAATTATCTCCCCCAGACAATTTCTTCATGGATGATACTATGAATCATTACAGTTCTTGTCACAAAGCGTAAAAGAAATAGTGATACAGAATTCTTGACCCAGAGTCTCATGTTGGGCACATGGTAAATATATATTATGAGAATTCTTTGTGGTAAACTGTCATATAATTAACATGAGCAAAGAACTCAGACTATGTATTTGCTACTGAGATGGTGGCTTCAGGAGATGCCTATGGTAGCCATTTTCAATAAAGCTTATGAGTTTATTCTTTTATATGCTCATGTGTCATTCCACCAGTTATGAAGTTTTTTGTTTGTTTACTTGTTTGTTTGTTTTGCTGTGATGAAACACCATGTCCAAAAGCAACATGAGGAGGAAGGAGTTTAAATTCCACATCACAGTTGATTATCAAAGGAAGTCAAGGCAGGAACTCAAAGCAGGAACGGAAGCAGTGTCCATGAAGGAGTTAATGCTGCTTACTGGCTTGCTCCTCACAGCTTGTTCAGCACTCAGGAATAGCCCACAGTGTTCTGAGCCCTCCTAAATCAATCAGCAGTGAAGAAAATGCCCCCATGGGCCAGTGTGGTGGAAGAATCTCTTTTTTTAACTGAGGTTCCCACTTCCCAAATGACTTTAGATTGTATCAAACTGACATAGAACAAGCCAGCACATATATGAAGAGAGAAGGACCAAGGAGCAAAGAAACTCCAGTAAAGTAGATAAAATGCCATCTTTAAAGTGGGTGCTGCAGACCCAGTTGCCTTATTAGACACACTATAGTTCAGAAGCAAACCACTCAGCCCCACTTTCCCTAAATGCCTGGCTCATAAAATCATTTTCAAACAAAGGGGCCTATTTTAAGCTGCTATATTTGGGGACAGTTAAACAATAGCAGACAGTTGAGTAGTCTTAGATTTTTGAGATCAAGATAATAGAGGAAGACTGAGAATACAGTTTAGTGATAGACACGTTCCTGGCATGTAGAGGGCCTGAGTTCCCAGCCCAGCACTGTAAGGAAGATAGTACACTGGTAAGGCAGACTTGTATTGAGTTCTCTGTGGCTGATTTAGAAAACCAAACAGGATTAGTTACCACTACCCACTTCCCTACCTGGGGCTGCCCTGGCCTTACTCTTCTCCTCTTCAATAATGGCCTGAGAATGCTTTTTGCTGTTTTATAAGGATATTTTAATATTAAATGATGGCATTGGAGAATGAACTTAGGTTCTAAAATTTAGATTTAAAACTTGGTTTTATCTCATAATGATTTTGTGGCTATTTTTAGTCAAGGTTTTCTAAAATAGAAATGGAGAGTGAGTATGTGTGTGTTTGTGTGTGTGTGTGTGAGAGAGAGAGAGAGAGAGACAGAGAGAGAGAGAAAGAGAGAGAGAGAGAGAGAGAGAGAGAGAGAGAGAGAGGGAGGGAGGGAGACAGACAGAGAAAGAGAGAGAGAGAAAGAGAGAGAGAGAAATGAGTTTTATTAGGTTGGTCTGTAAAATCTAAAGAAGACTTAATGGTTCCAAAGTGGCAATCTGCATGTTGAATAGTCTTTAAAATCAGTATCTGCTAAGTCTAAGAGCCTAGGAGTTTCAGAAAAGAGGGATGAATCATGTTCCTACCTCAAGAATGAAGGTTCAAAAGCCTTCTAGAGAATCACTGTGTAATGCCAGCAATGAATCTACATGGGTGCATGTACACAGAAAAAGTATCTTTTAGTTTCATCCATATCCCAGCCTATTGGATGATGCTGACACTTTTTAAAATATATTTCCTCAACTTAATTTTTTACTCACATGCCAGTAAACTCTGGAAATGTCTTGACAAAACTACCCTCAAGTGTGTTTTACCAATTCTCCAGGAATCTTTTCAAGGTGACAATTCACAGTGGTGAACTACAGCAAGATATCTAACATTTCTGAGAATATTTGCCCATATTTGCTAACTAAAACAATAATATCCACCTACCTCTCAAGATCTTGTAAAACTGTGGTAATGATCATAAAACAGACAGCCTGTCAAGTTCTAGAAGTTGCTATGATATGTCATTGGTAACACTGATACATTGGAATGGTTATAATTGTGAGAAAATTTAGCTGATATTTTCAAGGATTTATTTTATTTTAGTACTAATTATTAAAAATTATTGCTATTATTTACAGTATATATCTATTATGGATTATAGCTTCAAGTAGTAGCTATTTGGAAAAGAAAGTGTAGGCACTATATGAATTGTATGTTAAATAAAATATTAAGAGAAGGCATAACATAGATAATATTGTTTATTATAAATAAATTTTATTTATCTGATAAAATTAAAAAAAAAAAGAATGGGGACTTGAAAAAGGCATATCAAATCCACTCCACAGGGCTAGCAGTCAAGGTCTGCCCACCCACAGTCCTGAGGTATAGAAGGGAGATAGGTGCTTGACTATGAATAGGAGGATGCTCATGCCTGAGGCTGGAAACAGTAGGTCCTGCAACATGACAGGTCCGAACATGAGAAGGAACCATGGAGAACCAGGAAGCCAAGGGTCACCCTACCTGGGTCGTATGGACTAATTTTCCTTGGAGTTATCTTAAAATTAAGCCTTTTCCCAACAGGGAATCTTCACCAATGGCCATGTTTGCATTAGAGCATTGCTCCTTTGGAGGGAAAAAGATTTGTCTATAATATAAAATGATCTGTCTTTTGTCCAGCAAGAAGGGAGTAATCCGGGGCTGGAGAGATGGCTCAGAAGTTAAGAGCACTGACTGTTCTTCTGGAGGACCTGAGTTCAATTCCCAGCAACCACATGGTGGCTCACAACCATCTATGATGACATATGTTACCCTCTTCTGTATACTGTATAAATAATAAATAAATCTAAAAAAAAAACTGATAAAAAAGTTTAACAATGGTCTTTTTCAGCTTTGGACCCTGGTTGCTACAATACAAACTTGCCAGGCAAGATATGCAATAGTGGCATGAGTATTATGGGGTACCAAACTACTTTCCTGCAGGAGAAAGTTTATACCTATTACTGTAGACTTATGAACCTGGGGTGGGGGAGTAGGGGGAGTCATAGGCACTAGAAGTGAACTTACTACTTTTGTTTTGCTAAATGGATAAGTCATCAAACTTCCTGTAAATATTTATTTATAGCACAGATAAATGCTTCCCTCAGCCTTGGTAAAAGAAGTTCCTCTTTTCAACAAATGGTGGCTAATGCAGAGACTCTTGGCTGGTCAATGAGCTGAGAAAAGGTCATTGCTGAGTGTCAGCATTAAATAGAATACCTATGGCTCCTTTCCAAGGTTCAAGAAACATCATGAAAGAGGAAGAAGAAAAACAATAAGACCTGGACAATATGAAAGAGGATTGTGAAACTTATGGGCATGGTATTATAAACATGACATAGCCATGGGATGCATGAACACACAGGATCTTAGGTTGCCTCCATAGGGCTCACATAAGACTGATCCTGTAAACATCCAATCATTCAGTCAAGAGGGCTATTGGTAGCAAAGTCTTCTTGGCAAGAGGAGAAAAATTTTTTCAGCAATTTACTGAGTTACTAATGTTCCAGTGAATAGCTTTATGCCCATGGCCAAGCAATACATCTTAGTTACTGTGACCTGAAGGTATTAGATATATTAAATTGTCAAATAAACTAGGTTAAAACAAACACTCTGCGCAGGAGTACACCAGTAAGTAGTGACTGCATCTGTTGCTGCACTAGCCTTTATGCTGACAATCCAGCATCCATTAGCACTTTGCAGCAAAAATAAATAAATAAATAAATTTTAACCATAAAACTAAGTCTTTAGAAAAGCTGGTCTAATTTCTGTTAATCCATGGATGCAAAATCATTTAAGTAGTGATCTCTTATGCAGAAAAGCAAACAATCTGGTAGTTGCTTAGACTAAGAGGCTAGATGGTCTAGTGGTTGAGTCCTACTGGATTCCTGGAAAGCTGTTGGTCTTTACTTCGTGTTATAATCCCAAATAGAGGTTATAAAGGTCTCTATATAAGGATAGATGAACTTATTAGCTTGGAGTAAGGTCAAGCAGGCAAAAAGCAAGCTTCCTTCTTCCATGTCCTTTATGTGGGCTGCCACTAGAAAGTATAGCCTTGATTAAAAGTGGGCCTTTCTACTTCTAATCCAATAAAGAAAGTCCTTCACAGGCATGCCTACCCAACAGCTTTGGTTGTAGATTATCTAAGGTATAGTCAAGATTAGCCATCACATTTGTTTAGAAAAATATAAAAGCTTTGAAATGTTCTCCTCTGGACATGCCATGACTGCTGTACATATGAACTTGCAGCAACTGTGGATCATTGGCAAAAGACCTGCCAATTAAACAAAATCAAGCCAGTTAAATACTTCAGCATGGATGGGGAGGGTATTCCAAGGCCATACCACTAGTTGAGCAGCTATTAGCAGTTTATAGTTGCTTAGGGAGGGGGAGTCACATTTCTTTGTGACTGTGGCTACTGGTAGATTCCCCATGCCCCAGTATATGACCCTACTGGACTCTGTAGGTGTATACACACACACACACACACACACACACACACACACACACACACACACACAGAGAAAGATAGAGAGAGAGACATAAAACTTTCAAAGAACAAAAAGAAATTATGAAATTGTTTCAAAGCACTAAAATTGTTCTAGAGTTTGAAAATAGAGTTTGTCTTTTACTAGATGTTAACACAGAGAATAGATTCTAAGGGCCATGAAGATATATAGATGTTTTTTCTCCCAAATTTATGTGTTAGAAGAAAAAAAAAATGATCTTATCACAAGTGAAACAGCTTTCCTATATGCCTGGAATGTTATTTCTCTAACCAGTTTTTAGTTCACCCACCAAACTATGATGTAGATGCTCAGGATAGCTTTTATTGAGTGTTTATTATGTGGCAACTCCCTACCAAGCTTTTCTCACTTCAGCTCCCCGTGTTACCAGTGAGCAAATGCTCAAAGAAATGTAAGAATCTAGATAGAAGGGAAAGTGATTGAGTGGGTATTTAAACTGGTCTAACTCCAAAGCCTTCCTTCTTTGCTCTTTACAGTATCACAGTGGGGTGCACAGAAGAAAGAAACCTTAAAATAAGGCATTCTAGTGAAAAGAACCCTAGGCACGCATGGATTCTCACAGCATTTACAGTGTACATGAGTGCTCCACAGAGAGGAAATCAGATGATTAGAACCAGATTGTCTCATAAGAGAGAGTTTTACATGCAGTCCTGCAGGGGGTAGAGAAGCCAGCTCTATAGGCAACAGTTTTGCCTGAAAAATACAATTTTATTCTTTATTGCTGTGCCCTGCATGATTCCTTAGCAAAACATTTATCCAGAGAATTTTGAGGTAGGAATGAAATTGATATCTTTTTGATATGCTCAAACACATCCAGGATACAATAGGTCCTTGATGTTCTCACGATCATCCATGAGAGTCAAATAGGCTATTGTGGCAAACATTTATTCTTAGGTAAGATAGATGTGCAATCATATATTTTCTTCACTTCCTGGATTTCAGAAATGAACCACTGGGAAATGATGAGATTCATAGAGTACAGTTGAACAGATTAGAGAGAGACCAAGTTTTGGGCATTGTTACTTTACTGATCAAGAGACATGGTAAATTAATATGTGTAAGGCTGATGCTGATATAATGTCATGATCATAATATTTACAGTAAACTTGCTTTATAAACAAGAAAATAATTTTATTAGAAAGTGCTGCTGGATGAGAAAAGTAATCTTTACCAGCTGTGCACCCTGTTAGTTGCAACAATGACTAGTATGAAAAGACTGGTCCACTGTTAAAAAAAAATAGTGGTATCAATGTTATGAGAGTAACCGATCATTTTCTGATCCAAGGCCTAGTGTAAGAGATTGGAAAACCAATACTCGGCATTACCAAAACAGCCAAGAACTTGTGGCTAGTGAGAGATCACATGCTATATGAACTTAGTATTAATATAATGTCCAAAGAATTATTATTATACCCACATATCAAAGTATCCTGCAGTCTCACTAGAGAGGCTCCTCTTTGCAATAAATGCCAATTAATATAGAACCCCCACCCCACCTAGTCAACATGCAGAAAACAAAAGACTGTAGAGAGCTCAGTTCCAAACTGGGCATTTATATGTCACCTCATGACTGCAGAAGAGGTGTTAGAAAGACTGTCAAAGCCAGAGGTGGCACATAACTTCAAGGAAACCATGATTTCCAGGCACAGCAGGGAAGGTACACAGAGACTCTGAGAGCATGAGCAAAGCATATACATGCTACATCCAGACAAAATTCCAGGATAGAGGTCTGGAAGGTAGACATGCAATCTTGTCACCTGCTGAGGAGCTACTAGTATTTGATGGCTGCTGGGAAAGGGAGAATTGGGTGCTTTCTTTTTGAATATATCCCCTTGGTGGCTCATCTCAAATCATAGCAGGCTCCAGTCCCATGACTATCTGGACAACACAAACTGAAGTCAATGGGAAGAGAAGAAACTGTGCCCCTGGTCTTTTATATGTCTGTAATGTTAAAGGCATCCAGTGATGCTACAGTGTTAGGCTTCCTTTTATAATCATCTCTTCAAGAAAAGAATGAGCAAGGAGGTGATGGCATACACCTTTAGTCTCAGCATTCAGGAGGCAGAGGCAGGCAGATCCTTGAGTTCAAGTCCAGATTGGTCTACAGAATAACTTCCAGGACAGGAAAGTCAGGGACATACAGAGAATCGAGAGAGAGAGAGAGAGAGAGAGAGAGAGAGAGAG